>WEIT01006664.1:112615-125422 GCA_013389985.1 Dryoscopus gambensis
GCTGGGAGCCAGCGCAGCCCTCTCGTTACTTCGCCAGCATAATTCAGCAAGAAAAGAGGTTTCCATGCTTCAGTGGCAGTTTTTAAAGATTTTTTTTTTCCATGTTTTATTCAGCTTGAATTTGCGTTTCAGCCACTGGTTCCTTGCGAGGAAATACAGATCGATCCAGACGCGCAGTGGCCGGCTCAGCCTCGGGACTGTCCGTGTGAAGAATTGCTCTGCGGAGCAGCTGGCGAGGGCCCTCGGGGCTCTGCTGCCGGAGCCCGGGCTGCGGCTGCTCCGGCCCCGCGCTGATTCCCGCAGGGGAGGCGGTGGGCAAGCGGCTGCGCTCGGTTTGGGGAAGCGGGATTTTGGGAATGATTTGGCTTTGGATTGTTCCCCCTGAGTTTCAAAGGAGCTGGGGGCTGTTAGGTGACACGGCGGTTTTCTTGAAACCCTGAGATTTCTGACTATGACGCATTTTTCAGAAAATGCACATTTTTCATACTTCCAATATCCTCCTACCCAGATTTCCTGACAGAAATGTTTTGGAGTTGCATCTTGAAGACTGCAAAAAGAAGCCAGTGTTGAAATATTGAACTTTTCCCTGCGCACATGTTTATTTATGTGCTTGACACAAAGTAGCTTGACAAAAATCGTGTCGCTTGTTCCGATTGAAATGCACATCCCAAGTGTTTCTGCTTTCCATTAACACCTGGGAGAGGGAAAGGCTGAAATGTTGACTCTTTTCTGGTTTATTTCATAGAGGATGGGTTTGAAACACAAATAAGGACAAAAAAAATGAAAGAAACCACTGGTTCTGAATACCGGCTGCTATAAAGTCCAGGGTTAAAATGTCCCTGTGCCCCTTCTGCTTGCCCATCGTTATTCACCAAGGACAAGGAACGAATGACAGGGCTCAGCACCCTTGACTGCAAATTCGAGCCTATAAACGAACTCAATATTTGCTACATTTTAACTGTTCCAGCGGAATGAAATCCTGAACTCCATTTCCCCCTGCTTTTGGATGTGCTATAAATGGAATTGCCCGCTGGAGGAGAACCTGGGGGTTGGTGTTTGTCAAACACAGGGAGATTCTCCCGCGTGTAAAACCAACCGAATTAAAGCCAGGCGCTGAAGGGCGGTGTCCTTCACAGCAGGAGGGTTCCCGGGGACGCTGGCAGGCTCCTGCAGCAAGGATGTGCAGGGCAGGGCCTCGGCTCACCTCAGCAAGGAGCACTCTGAGCCTCCTCCGGCTGCTTAGGAAACAGAACAGGGAAACACGGGGCTCCAAAAGAGCTAATAAAAATGATAAGGGACATTTATAGTGATAATTTGGTGCTATTAAATATATAAATTTATTTTCTGTTTTTAAACTTGCAGTTTATTTTTAACAATGGTAACAGCCAGCATGATAAAAGCTTTACTGATATTTATGAATCTTAACATGAAAGAGAACATTGCATTGAAAACGAATGTGCCAAGGGTAGGATTTTTCTGTGGAAAGCTATAAACAGCTTGCAAAATCTACCAACTTTAGCCCAGATTCTCAGAACTGAAACAGTTTGGGCAGAGAACCTTGGGTGCACCCGTAGGTCAGGCAGCCCTGGTACTGACTGCAGAACGTGGTGCTGTGAGGATGAAAACATCCACTCTCTAGGGAGCTACAGCCCGAACCTCTGCCTGTGGCTCTTCGGGGTTTTCCTCCCAGTTGCCCTCCTTGCTCCAACAGTTCTGTCCTTCTCCTCATGACTGTTCCTGGTGTCTTCACAGCTGTCGGTCGTATCCTCAGTTCAACCACTTTTTCTGTGCTAAACAAGACAGAAACTTTTTTCCTATCCCTTGTAAAATACTCCATCCATTCTCTTGTCATTTTTTACCTGGCTGTCATCAGTTTCCATCTGATTTTCTCCCCCTGCGCGGGTTCATACATTATTCCAGATGAAATTCCTCCAAGGCTTTATGCAGCAGCATCACAGGGAGCATGTCCTGGCTGCCAGTTTCCACGAAATGCTTCTCCCGTTTGCAGAAGACTTTGCTGTGAACAGGAACCTCCTCTCGAGCTCCTCAGGAGCCCAGCGGGGCCACGATGCTATTTTAACTCAGTGGACGTTGATATCCCGGCCGGGATGGGAGCCGGGCACCCAGCAGCTCTCCGTGGAACGCGGCTCGGTGTCCTCCCGCCCCGCCCGGGTTTGTGCTGCTGGCTCTGCTCGGCAGCAGCAGCAGCTCCGGGCAGCTCCCACGGGCGGCCTCACGGCAGCTCCTCAGGATCCGTGTGTCGGGATCCTGCCGCGCCGGCAGCCACCGCGTGCTCAGCACTGCCAGAACGTCGTTCTGGGGCTGAGGAGATGGGGCAGTGCTGCAGGTATCTTAATTAATTCGTTTTCACAGAGGGCCCTGAGTGTCTGCGGTGAGGTCTTCCAGTTCTTCCCACAGCTGGTTCCGTGGGGGGCTGTGGGAGGCCCAGGGGGAGCAGGGATGGTGCGAAGCAGCTGCTTCCTTCAGGAGAGACGTGGGAGACGCCCTGGGCGCTGCCCAGGCACACTGCCAGCCTTCAGACTTGGCAGAGTCACCCGACCCTGCTCGTCCAGGCACCGTCACCAAGACAGATTCATCCCACACTCATTTTCTGTCGTGACAACACCCTCAGGGAACGCTGCTCCCGTTCCATCCAGTGAGCGACTTCAGAGAATCACAGAACAGTCTGGGTGGGAGGGACCTTAAATCCCACCCATCCCACCCCTGCCCTGGCAGGGACACCTCCCACTGCCCCAGGCTGCTCCCAGCCCCAGTGTCCAGCCTGGCCTTGGGCACTGCCAGGGATCCAGGGGCAGCCACAGCTGCTCTGGGCACCCTGTGCCAGGGCCTGCCCACCCTCCCAGCCTGCAATTCATAATTCCCAATCTCCCATCTGACCCTGCCCTCTGGCAGTGGGAAGCCATTCCCCCTTGTCCTGGCAGTCCAGGTGCTCTTCCAAAGGGCCCTCTTCCCTCTCCTGCTCTCTTGAAGCCCCTTTAGGCCCTGGAAGGGGCTCTGAGGTCTCCCTGGAGCCTTCTCTTCTTCAGTTTGGAATCCAACAATTAACTTTGAACTGTTTACAATATAATAAGATTAATTTTCCCTGCTCTCCCCACCAATTCTGGTGAATTCTGCAGCTGACCAGGGCTGGCAGGGTGCCCTGGCACAGCCCCGGGCTGGTGGCTGGCTGTGCTGCCGGGAGCTTTGCCGGTTTGCGGGCAACTTGTCCCTGTCACACGCTGCAGAGCTGGTGTTTGTCAGAGATTGTCTTGTATTGCCAAATCAATGTTTTAAAAAGGAGATTTCTGTGGGCTGCACACTGGTATTGTTTGCAGTCAAAACTTCTTTACAATATTGGTTGTGTCTTGAAAGTAATTAATTTGGCAGGAAGTTAAAAAGAGAAAAAAACAGAGAGATTTGAAGGCTGGTTTCCAGTTCTCATTGCTCTGTCTTTATCTCTCAAGGAAAGACTGCACACAGGTGTCAAACGAGAAGGCTGCTCATAATTACACTCCTTAAACACTTAATAACATTTTCTTAAATTAATATATTCCCCATCTGTGTAGCGTTTAAGACATTCAGCTCATAATATTGCCTAGTTTATCAGTGTCAAATGACACATCCCCGATCCATTGGAGAATATTATCAACAGATAGAGGCTTAACGCGTGTTATTGCTCATTCAGCTAATGAGTGCGATTCGAGCTGGTGCTATAATTAATAACAGAACTCAAACACCAGTTGTGGTGGGGATCTAACTTAGTTTCATGCAGAAAAACTGTGCAGATATGAAAATAAACCAACACCCCCAAATCGTGGGAGGAGGCTCACTGCGGCCGGGCTGCTGGCAGCACTGTGGGACGGCTCTGCCTCAGGGTGCGCCTGGGCACAGCCCGTGCTCCTGCTGAAGGCCAGGAGGAATCCCAGGATCCCTGAGGTGGGAAAAGCCCTCCCAGCCCAGCGAGTCCCAGCTGTGCCTGACCCCACCTTGTCCCCAGCCCAGAGCCCTGAGTGCCACCTCCAGGAATTCCTTGGGCACCTCCAGGGATGGGCACTCCAAACCTCCCTGGGCAGCCCCTGCCAAGGCCTGAGCTCCCTTTCCATGAAAAAAATTCTTCTTGAAGTTTCCTTGAAGACCCAAGGGCTCAGCAGCTGAAGGCTTTTCACTGTCTTTCCTGAGGAACACGGGGAAAGGCAGCCAGTGGTGCCAAGAGGCTGGGACGGAGCAGGTTGCAAGCCTGGATGGTCTGGTGGGTGCACCTGCAGCATTTTCCATGGTACAAAGGCTCTGAGCCCAAAGAACCCGTGGGACCGGCTGTTCTGGCCTCCTCTGCCACGCGGGTGGCACTGGTGCCAAAGCTGTGAGCGACACTTGTGTGGGGGACAGGGACACCCCCAGGGCAGGGCATGGGAAGCAGGGCACCCAAAGGTTTTCAGAGGGTTTCAGGCAGTGGTGGAGCTGCTGGCCAGCGCTCCTGGGAAGTGCCTGGCTGCCCGTCACTGGCTGTCCGTCACTGCCAGCCCTCTGGTCCCGGGCAGTGCCAGGGACGGGCAGGAGAAGGGGCTGTGCCGCCTCTGCCTGGCAGAACCCAACACGCTTTGGGCTTGTGGCTCTGTCCAGTTCTGGTCTGATTGCTGAGCAGAGCTGGGTGTGCAATAATCTGAGCTTGTTTTGCCGTCTCTCCAGCTGCTGGTTTGCTCTGGATCCTCAGTGTGACGGTACCTAAAAGCATTTGTGTCTTAATTATTGATATCATTTCTTTTAATTAAAATACCTGCTCATGCTGTCATGGAATTCCTACTCTAACTGGAGCAGTGCCTTGCTAAATAAAAGCACATCATTAAAGTGCTTTCCTTTCCCTTCAGCACACTCTGGCCTCATTGCCATCGAGTTAGTTTTAGGGGAGGTAAAAATGCCAAGAGTTCATCCGGCCACGACCCTGCGCTGAGTACTAGATCAGGCTCAAGTCCCCAGGCCTCCAGCCGAGATTAATGTGTTTCTGACGAGCTGCTGTGCTTGCATGGCCCAGCCGGCTGGGAATCAACTTACTTGATTCTATTTAGTTTCCCCTTTCATTCTCTTTTTAATCAGACTTGTAGGTTTTGCAGCTCAAACGGCTCAAGCCAAGAGCTTTGCAGAGCCCAGCCCGGCTCGGCTCCCTGCGGAGGGACCTCTGCGCTCCCTGCGCCCGGCTTTGCTCTCATTAAACAGCTCCTTCTTCCCCCACACATTAATGTTTCATGGGATCTAAATCTCCCTTTACTAAACATAAATAATCAATTCGACCAGATTTGAAAAGAGGAGACAGAGACTAAAATCCCGTGTAGCACTGGCTGGCCAGTGCCAGGACGCTGGGTAAGGGTTTGGTCTAAAACACCAGAGAGATGTGGATGAGAAATTCAGAAGGGAGGAAAGAAACCAGTAAACAGTCAAGTGTCCCTCGCCGTCAGACCTCGCTGAGCCCCCGTGGCACCGACAACCAAACTGCCAAAACCCCGCGTGGTTTCGGTGGCCGCCGGCGCCGGGCGCGGCTGCGGTTGGGATGCCCCGGTGGGACACGGCTGTGTGGGGTGGTTGGGTGGCACAGAGGAGGCGTCACCCCGGGCCGGGCTGGGGCTGTGGTGCCACGGGGGGGCTGTTCCAGCAGGGCTCATCCCAGGCAGCCCCCAGCCCATCCTGGAGCCCGGTCTGGTGGGAACCCTGGATGCTTCGCTTGGGCGCTCACGCAGCCGGTCTGGCCGGAGGGAGTGGGAGACGGATGGGTGATTTGAAACCCCAAATGAGAGTCAGCCTCCTTCAGAACACTTGGATGCACTTGGATGCTGCCTCTCTGCAATCATGTTGTGACAGTAGATGTTCTGGCAGGCAAAATAGACCTCAGGATTTTGATTTTCTTTATTTTACTTTTTATTGCTCTCTACTCTGAGCTCCCCTTCCCTCTTATATTGCTGATCCTTGTCAGAAAAAACAACTGCAAGGAAGAATCTCAGAGAAATTGGAAAAAGATTTTTGCTTTGTTTTTGTTACTGGTGTTTTGGGGCTTTTTTTGTTTTGTTGTGTTTTCTGGTCTGTAATTGCAGACTCTTCACTGCTGAGCACAGGCGCTGAGCCAGGCATTGTTCCTTCTTTCCAGCTGACAGAAATTTTTTGTAACCACATTTTAGTCCAAGGGGAAAAGTTAAATATAGGCAGGATGAGGAAAATTACCGTGCAGCGTGGTGGAGAAAGTGCTGACTTGGGTCTGTTCCCGAGCAGAGGCAGCAGTGATTCCATGGGGTGCTGGGGCAGCGGCTGGGCCGGCGTGGGGGCCCCTCGGGGGGTGCTCCTGGCACCCACCCTGGCACTGCAGCTCCTGTGAGTGCTGTGACCCCCCTCTCTGGGAGCCAGGGCAGCCAGTGTGCCCTTCACGGGGCACAGAGGGTCCCTGGCAGGCTGCGGGTGCCTCCCTCGCTCGGTGGCCCTCCTGCTTCGGCGGTGGCTCCGGCAGCCCGGCCTGTGGCAGCAGTGAGAAGCACGGCGCGAGGGCAGGGCTGAGCTGAGCTGAGCCCGAGCGTGCCCACGGCTGCCTGTCCCCGCTGAGCCTGTCCAAATCCGACCCCAAAGGAACGCCACTCCACGTGGGCACGGGGCCGTCGCTCACGGCCCTTTGGGGGTGAGCCTCCAGCCAGTTCCTCACCCGCGGGGTGAGCACTCCATCTGCCCAGCCCGTGTGTCTCCAGGGCAGAGACGAGGACACCGTGTGGGGCAGTGCCACAGGCCTCGCACAGCTCCAGGTGGATGACATCAGCTGCTCTGCCCGCAGACATCAATAAATAGCAGAGTCAGGGACTCGCGTTTGGATCCAGCTGCTGCCAGTCTGGCGTGGCTCGCAGATTTAAGCGGGATGGCATTTTCTGTGGGAACTGCTGGAGACCTGTCAGGAGCACACACAACGTCAGCCACCTGCAGCTGGAGCTGGGTGTGCAGATGGGGCGGGTGGCTCCCCATGCCGCTCACAGGCACTGCCAGGAGTCAGAGGGCCCCTGCTTTAGGCGTGAACAGAACTGACAGGGTAAATCCCCAGAGGGCAGGGATCTGCCTGCAGGATCCCTGTCTGTGGGAACTGGCTGTGCTGCCTGCTCGTGCCATATTTTGGAAGCACACACACAGTACCTGGCGTGCTCATCCAGGTCAAACCAGTTTCTTCTTTCCTCAAGATCTCATTCCTCTACCAGGATATTCTTGACAACCTACCAATTCCTCCTCCAGCGCATGACTGGTTTTGCTTACCCTGCCGAATCACAGATTCAGAGAATCCCAGAATGGTTTGGATGGGAAGGGCCCTTAAGTTCATCTTGTTCCACCCCGTGCCACAGGCAGGGACACCTTCCACTAGACTAGGTCCAGACCCTTGTCCAAAGTCTCTCTCCAGGCTCTCCTGGAGCCCCTTTAGGCTCTGGAAGGCACCAGCTCACTCAGCCCTTGTCCTCGCCTGGGACCTGCCCTCCCTGCTCGGACCGGGGGTGCCAGCGCCAGCCCTGCCTGCTGCCCCTGGTCCACTCTGCAGGTCCCCAAGGGCAGAGCCCCTGGCAGAACCTGGACACGGCCCGTGATGTGAAGCCCCAGAGCAACAGCAAGTGTGAAAACTGGAAACAACCACAAAATATTTCTCCTCTGAGCAGAGAGCCGGAGCAGACAAGGAGAAGGAGAATGTGGTGGGAGCGATTGAAACATGTGGTGGTTGAAGGGAGGTGCCGGAGGCCAGAAGAGCAGCCATGGAATTCAGACTCGGTTTTGCAGTGTCTGCAGTTTGCTGGGGGAACCTGCTGCTGCATTAAATTGTTCAGGCCAAGAAACCAATATGATTTTAGGGCAAACCAGAGTTTATGTAGTTACTGATAGAGATTTCTGAGCAACAGCATTCCCGTCTATCAGGAACTGAGAGAGTCGCTAGCAAAAATCATCCTGAGTGAAACCAAAAGTGTGCTGAAGAAACCCAGCTGACCTTCCCAAGAGTACATCTCACCCCTCCCTGAAGCAGCTCCTCTTTGCCTTCCTCCTGCCCCGTTTCACCTCCAAGCGCCTGCTTTCCCCTCCCCTGTAACTTCTCCTCAGGACAGTTTCCCGTCTGCACCGCGGGCAGTGGAGCCTGCGAGGAGCAAAAGCTGTAAAAGGAGGGGAAAATGGTGAGGTCGCTTTTGTGTCAGCGCTGCTCTGCACGGGCGAGGAAGCCTTGGGTGACGCGGTTTGTGCAGCCTGTTTGTGTGAACGTGAGGAAGATGAGCCAGGAGAGGGACACGGAGCCCAGGCGGGGACGGGAGGACAGGACACCGACAGCACCGGCTTCTCCTCGGGGCCGCCGTTCCCCCACCTGTGCGAAGATGTGATTCTGATGTTGTTTCAACTTCCTCAGAAGTATTCTCCATGAAGGCATTTCTGGATAGATACACCTGCTCTGAACTGTCCCTGGGGGGGTTTGAACTTCCTGCTCACACAGACCCCTTTTATATCTGCTTTACAACAAGCTGTATTGCCTTCTCCATAAATATCCTACTTAATATTTTTGTATGATACATACACCTACAAATTCCAATTTACTCTGGCTTCCCTACCTCCAAATTCCTAAACAAGCCAAAAGACAAATTGAAAAATAGGCCCATTAGGTCAGTGAAGCACTGCTACCTGTTTGCAGCAAGAGTGGCAAAGTTTCAGAGTCTCGAGGAGCCCTGGGGACTTGGAAGCCCAGTGATGTGTGTGTCCCTTCTTTAAATTTATTTCTCTGCTCTTATGTGAGGAAAATAAACACGAGCAGGGGACAGCTCAGCCTAACGCTCAACAGAGGTTTGCTGCCTTTGGCATTTACAGGACTTTGAGACACTTGACACGTTGAGGAGCAGCAGTCTGGGGACTTCCATTCACTCATTTGACAAGAACTTACTCGGTGAATGCTGCACTTGTACTTCACCACCGCGTTGTTTCAAGGAGTCGTGTTACGAAAAAAATCAATGGATTTTCCCATTCTTCTACTCCGTGCAGCCAAGTGCCTCTGCTGCCAGAGCTGCCGGGGGAGCCTCTGGAAGCACGGTGACACCAGCCCATCCATCTCCTCCCGCCCAGCCCTCGCGGCCCCCCTGCCTATGGAGCCTGAGCTGGTATTTCAGTCCCACATTGATTTTTCCTCTCAGACCTGAAGAGCTGTGACCAAACACAGCCCAGGCTCGTTCCAGCTGCTCCCTCCTCATTAGCTGCTGCTAACACACACCCACGGCACGGGATTAGCTGGGTCAGGGCTCTGCTTGCTCAGGCAGAATTGTGCTTAAGGACTTCAATTACTCTGGAAGGCGCCCACTGAGCACCTGATGGGGCAGAGATCTGGGAGTGAGCCGAGCTCTCAGTGCCACCTCACGTAATCCTAACTCACGGTCTCCTACCAGGACATGTCCAGTGCCGGTACAGAATCCCAGAGTCCCAGAAAGGTTTGGGTTGGAAGCAACATTTAAAGCCCATCCAGTTCCACCCCCTGGGACACCTCCCACTGCCCCAGGCTGCTCCCAGCCCCAGTGTCCAGCCTGGCCTTGGGCACTGCCAGGGATCCAGGGGGCAGCCACAGCTGCTCTGGGAATTCCAGCCCAGCCCCTCCCCACCCTGACAGCCTGGAATTCCTAATTCCCTGTATCCCACCCATCCCTGCCCTCTGGCAGTGGGAAGCCTTCCCTGTGTCCTGTCCCTCCATCCCTTGTCCCCAGTCCCTCTCCAGCTCTCCTGGAGCCCCTTTAGGCCCTGCAAGGGGCTCTGAGCTCTCCCTGGAGCCTTCTCCTCTCCAGGTGAACATTCCTAGCTCTCCCAGCCTGGCTCCAGAGCTGCAGCCCCACGCTGACCGTGTATTTAAGCTCCAATGCCGGCCCTCCAGTGCCCCTTCTGTCTCCTGGAGCTGGAGGTCTCCCAGTCCCTCTGCCCCATCCAAGCTCAGCTGCCGAGACCGCGGTTCCCACTGACACCTGACACCCCTGGCCGCGGGTGCTGCCCGAGGCTGAGACATTTGTCACTGGCTCTGGTGTGATTTTTGCCGGTCTTAGCTCGCCCAGGTGAAAATGCACAGCGTGGGAAGGCCAGGAAAGAAGCCTGGCTGCTACTCCAGGCTGCAATTCTCTGTTCAACAGCAAAACCACTCGAGTTTTCTTTAGAATCAGATCCTGATTGTATCCATAAGGATCCCCTGTCCTGCATGTTTTATTCTTTTCATAAAATCTCAATTTCTCCCTTTTTCTTGGATGTTCTCAATCACTGTTCCCTGAAATAATCAGGGAGAGAGTTTGGCGGGGCTTTCTGGTCTCTTTGCCAGGCGAGCCCTCACACCGCCCACAGGTGAATGACTCCTTGACATTTCAGCCAAGTGAAGGTGAAATGCCAGCTGGAACAGCCGACGGCCCGTGGAGCCACGTGAAGGCGTCCAGAGCTCAGTCAAACACGGAGCAGCGTACCTGGCTGCACTTCCCTGCCGTCGAAAGCCTGGAGGAGCCCCTCTCCACGGACACGCTGGGCGCTGTGCCTCCCCGCCATCCTGCAGCACAGGGCATGGGGCTTTTCCAGCCGTCGCTCGGGGCTGCCCCTGGAGCGTGGCTGTCTGTGGCCAGGGAGCAGTGGCAGCTGTGCCACGCCAGCCCCGCTGCTGCAGAGCTGTTCCACGTTCGGCTGGGTTTGCGGCAAAAAAAAAAAACAAAACAAAAACAACCAAACGAATGCGTGGCAGAAAGTAAAATGGCTTTTAAAAATATTTTTTAGAATTGCACCTGCCCCAATGTTGGGAAAGCCCCGTGAGATCACCAAACCCAGCCATCAACCCAGCAGCACCACCGCGCTCACCACCGACCCAAGGCCCCAGCGGCCACCTGCACACGTTTTCTGAACGCCCCCAGGGATGGGGACTCCAGCCCTGCCCCGGGCAGCTGACAACCCTTTCCATGAAAAGCTTTTGGTAATATCTAACCTGAACGTCCCCTGGCACAGCCTTTGGCTGCCAATGCACCAAGCCAGGCATCTGGGTCGGAAGCAAGACTGGCAATTTTTGCTGAAGAAACAACTGAGAAGAAACAAATTGAAAACTGGCTTCACTAAAACCTTGAGGTTTGAGGCAGGAGCTAGAATATAAAAGACTCGAGTTCTGAATTCTGTGGGAAGGACTGAAGAGGGTGTCATGCCGAGAAGGGGAGGAGTGGGTGGTGCTTTCTGTTAAAGACGCCCTCGCTGTTCTCAGAGGATTGGCTGATGGTGAGACCCGAGGGACCCCGCCTGTGGGAGCCATCGAGGTGTTCCGTGAGGGACCCCGTCGCGGATCCTGCTCTGACAGCTGATTCACTGCTCGTCAGAGCTTTGTGGTTGCCTTAGAGTCACTTATAAACTGCTGATGGGTTATATTATGGGATCCAGGATGGGGCAATCTTTCATAAAATCAGGGAAGCATTAAGGTTGGAAAAGACCTCCAGGGTTATGGAGTCCAGCTTTTAAACATCCTCACAACAGGACATATTGTCACCTCATTTCATTCTAATGCGGTCGCACAGGAACTCGTGTGGCCTGAGGCGGCACATGGTGGGATTCCCGGGGGTCTGTGCAGGGCCGGGAGCTGCACTGGATGGTCCCTGTGGGTCCCTTCCCACCCAGGATATTCCGTGACTGTCTGACGCATGGAGCCAGGGAACAGGAATTCAAACCCCGGGTGTGGGATGGAGCCTTGGGAGCTGAGCACGGCGAGGGCACAGCCGGGAGGCCCCAGCAAAAGCGGGGGATTTTATCCTGCTGTGTGCAGGGATGGCACCGGCGAGGGGGAGCAGTGCTGCGGCTGTGCCTCTTCTGAGGGCTGACACAGACCTAATGAGAGGATAAAGAACACAGTGAAGTCCTGCCTGGTTAATGAACTGCCCCACAGCAAGCGGTTAAAATAGTTCCTTCTGGGGTTTTTGGTTTTTGTTGGTTTGCTTGTTTGTTTCTTCTTTCCAACCCACATTCACAGTGAAAATCTCCAGCACTAAGACGTTCGATAACGACAGCGGGAGACACTCCAGGAACCAGCGGCAGAGCACGAACGCTCACCAAACGCAGACAGCTTGTGACTGGGAGCACTCGGCCACCCGAACGGTTTGTCTGGGAAGAGAATGTGGAGAAAAGCATGGAGGAAATGCAGGTTTATCCCAAGGCACGTGGGAAGTGTCCCGTTGGTCCCATCAGTCCCAGCTGCAGCCACGCGGAGCATGCCAGCTGTGCCAGCTGTGCCAGCTGCTCTCCCTCGCAGCGAGAGGTGAGACCCCGGCCCCCAGGAGCTGTCACTGCCTGCTTTTCCACCCCTAACTCATTAAAATGCAGTTGGATTTCAAAAAAGCTTTCACAAAGCTTCCTCACTGCAAAATAAACGAGCACGAGCACACCAGAGTGCATTTTTTCCATCTGGAATACGCGCAGCTGTTAGTTGGGCTGCTGGTGGGATCCCTGGGTTCAGGGTCAGTGCCACGGTACCTCACACTCCACGAACACCCACAGAGGCATCCTGACCTTCCCGGGGGCAGCCCGGATCCTGCTGGGCACCGGCCACAGCAGTGCCCACAGGGCTGAGCAGGTGGGTGCCAGAGGTGCTGGAGGTGCTCCAGGTGCCAGAGGTGCTGGAGGTGTCCCAGGTGCCCAGGTTCTCCAGGTGCTGGCGGTGCCCCAGGTGCCAGAGGTGCTGGAGGTGCCAGAGCTGCTGGAGGTGCCCCAAGCGCCCAGGTTCTCCAGGTGCTGGAGGTGCCCCAGGTGCCAGAGGTGCTGGAGGTGCTGGAGGTGCCCCAGGTGCCCAGG
>WEIT01006665.1:0-130161 GCA_013389985.1 Dryoscopus gambensis
CGGGAGGGAGGAATGCTGCGACCCCGCAGGGATGCTGCGACCCCGCGGCCTAACACGGAGCAGGTGCCCCCCAGAGCCTCCTGCAGGGCAGGGGCTGCTCCTCCCCACCCCGACACCCCAGTGGTTTAATTTTCCCCTCCTTTTTCACGCTTTTATTTTTATTTAGGTTTTTTTATTCCCCTCCACCCTTGTAGCCATCACCACCGCTCTGCCCTGCTCCCCGCCGGGGCCCTTCACCTCCTTTCCCTTCTCCCATCCCTCTCCTCCCTTCGCTTCTCTTTGCAGCTGGAGGCCGCCCCGCATCCCTTCATCCCGGCCCATCCCAGCGTTCCCAGCAGGTGCCTGCCACTGGGGAAGGACAGGCCCTACTGGAGGGGACAGTCCCCGACCCCTCAGGGCATCTGCAGAGCTGTCCCTAATTTGGGGGGCCCTTGGTGACGGCGCGGGGGGTCCCATCTCTCTTTGCAGCTCCACGCACAGACCCTCACCTCTGGAATGGTGCCCTTGGGAACACTGACAGCAGCTCGGGGTCCCTGGGACGCCTCTTTGCTCTCCGCCGAGGGGTTCTGCAGGTATTTCGGGACATCCCTCCCTGGGCTCGCATCCCGGCTGGTGCGGATGCTGCGAGGAGCCCGTCGGGTCGTGCCAATAAAGCTCTTTCCTTGCGGGTTCCTGCATCCTCTCCTTTGTTCGTGGAGGTTTCTCGCCCGTCTCTTTACGGCGGCGGAGGCAGGACTCCCCCTGAAGGACCCGCACTCAGCACCAGGTGGGGGATGAATATTAAAATCCACCCCAAAATAAAAACCTGAGCCTTGCAATTCGGCAGCCCATGGTTGCCTGCTTAACCCTGGACAGGCACCGCCGCATCCCGGATCTCCAGGAGAGTCTGAACTGCCAGAGGGCTCCTGAGTAGTGAATAAAAGGGGGAAAAAGAAAGAGATTCGGGGTGCCTTCTCTTTGGGATTGCCCCCATCCCAGCAGGCAGATCCCTGCCGTGCCGCAGTACGCGCCGAGCATCCCTCTGCGGCACCGCCGGCCCCACAGCACCCGGCCCTCACAAACGGGACAGGTTTTCCTTTAAAGCTGCAGCATGGGAGAGGAAAAACAAGACCTAAATAACACCAAAGAAATACACAACCTGCTTTCTGTCTCGCGAAATGGCCGGGGCGAAGAGACGCCATCACCGCACATCCGAAGGCCTGGTACCCCCGGTGGGGCCCGGCTGCCTCCCTCGGGCTCAGCCCAGAGGGATGGAGAGGAGGGGGCAGGAAGCTCTTATTAGTACTAATCCCAAGAAATATTGCTGTGCCCTGAATAAATCAGGATGGGGGTTCCTCCAAGACCTTTGCCCCCTTGAGATGAGCTGCACTGCTGCCCCTCCTCTTCGGGGTGGTCACTTTGGGAAGGGAAATGGCCCGGGGGGGGTTGGGGGGTGGGCAGATGCGTTTGATTTTTTCGCTGAGGGATGGAGGAGGAGGTGGCATGATTTTATTCCAAGCACGTTAGCTCCCCCCTCCCTCCCTGTCCCCTCCTTCCTCCCTCCACCCGCAGTCCGATGTAAACATAACGGCAGGGACCTGCCAGGCTCCAGCCCCACTTGGATTATGGGGGGGAATTAAGCAGCTTTGATTAACACAGCGATGCCCCCGAATAACCTTCAGGCGTCTGGCCCTCAAGGTCGTGCACTGGAAGGGGACAGGGACCCCAGGGTACCCATCCCGTGGGCAGAGGGAAGGGATGGATGGAGAGGATTCGTGGGGACCACAGATCCTTCCATCTGTGGTTTTATGCCGGTTTTATTTCTCCCTGCCCACGCCCACGCCTGACCGATTTGCTCGCCGCTGCAGCGCTGGTTGGGCTGGAGATGCTCCGGCTCCAGCAGGGAGGTGGAATGGAATATGTGGGAAATTCCTCTATTTCCCTCATTTCCCAGATCTCTGTCAAGTGCCAGCCCCTCTCTTCACCCAGCCCCATGAAGGATGATGGTCTCCATGCAGAAAGGTCTTTTGCTTCATATCCCCGCAGCATCCAGCTCCTTTTTTCCATTTATTTTTATGCCGTGTGCCTCCATGAACCACAAACCAACACATCTCCTAGCAGCAGCAGTCAAAGTGGGTGTTTTATTGGGAAATCTAATCAGGTTTCGAGGGGAAAATCCTTTCTTAATGTCTCAGCTAAGCAACGAGCTCGATTAAATTGCTTAGGCTATAAAAAGGGCTGAGAGTCCCATCTCCTTTTTCCTCCCTGCTCTTCCTGGACAGCGCTGTCATCTCCGCACTCCACCGTCTTCAAAGCCCAAACGAGCCTCAATGACACAGGACTCACATGTCATTCCCCGACATCCCCCCCCGCCCCGCCTCCCCCCAGCAACAGAGTCACAAATCATCTCAAACACTCTAAATTTAGCCCGGCAGCACGACCACGAGCAGGGATTTCAGTGACATCACTGCTGGAAATTAAGGGGTCAAACAGGGAGGCTGCACGCGGCGCCCTGAGGAGCGGGGACGACGCTTCATTGATTCTTCCACACACCGAGGCCACCCTGTCTTGAGACATCTCAAAGCATCCCCTCAAAATGTATTTCTCCCAGCACCCAAAATGCCCAGAGTGGACCAGCCACTAGGTTAATTCCCATCAGGAGCTGTGCTGAAAGGCTCCGGTGGATCAGCACTGCGGAGACGCGAGGTGTGACCGGGAGGATCCAAAGGAGCAAAGCCAGTGAGCTTTGCCCGCTGCAGAGGCTGGGAGGAAGGGGACTCACAGCTCAGCCCGGCGCTGGAAGGCGGGTCCAGCATTCCCTGCCTGGCTGGGAATGCCAGGCCCGTGTTCCCACGGCGCCTGCAGAGCTGTGTGTGCACACGGGGTGGGGATGCTGCTGAGGTATCCCAGCGCCTGTAGTGATTCCTGCCTGCTCTGCCCCGCAGAGCCAAAAAAATCACTGTACATTGGGAAAAGGGAGTCAGGGCTGAGTCCCGAGGTGGGAATGGGGCTGCTGTGAAGCACAAGGTCCAATATTCCAGAGGATGAGGAAAGAAGAGAGATTCCCATGGCTCCTACTGCGCTGCAGTTGGAGGGGCAGACCCTGAGCTCCTCAACAAGAGTGGATGGACTCACAGACTCACACAATCACAGGATGGTTTGCCTTGGAAAAGACCTGGAAGCTCCTCCAGTCCCACCCCCTGCTGTGGGCAGGGACACCTCCCACTAGCCCAGGTTGCTCCAAGCCCTGTCCAGCCTGGCCTTGGACACTCCCAGGGATCCAGGGGCAGCCACAGCTTCTCTGGGCACCCTGTGCCAGGGCCTCCCCACCCTCACAGCCAACAATTTCACCCCAGTATCCCATCTATCCCTGCCCTCTGGCAGTGGGAAGCCATTCCCTGTGTCCTGTCCCTCCATCCCTTGTCCCAAGTCCCTCTCCAGCTCTCCTGGAGCCCCTTTAGGCTCTGGAAAGGGCTCTGAGTTCTCCCTGGAGCCTTCTCTTCCCCAGGCTGAACAGTAAATTACTGCTTGGGGGGCCATAACTTCTTTTAAAGTCATCCAAGAGAGGCTGAGACTATACTTTTAAGGACCTGCTACTCACAGCACCTACAGCCTTTAGTGGTCAGCGACCCTTCACTGCTGCTGTGGGTTTTTGGCAGCACAAAAAGGCTGGAAAACGCTGCCTCTGACTTTGAATTTCATGTTCCCCTTGCCCCAGTGGTGAGAAATGAAAAATAAATCAACAAGCCAATGGCTCCTGCGGCATCAGTTCCTCCTACAGGCACAAAATACAACATGGTGGGGGAGAGGGAAGAGGTTGGGGACCAAAATCTGATATAAATCCCTCCGGCCACGTCAGCGCACAAGGATTTCTCTGCCGTTGATGCACATGGTGGCAATTCTATGAATGTTCACTTATTTTTATGGAGATTTTGCCTTTCAGACCAAGTGTTTCCGTGTGGCACCAGCTGTAGGGATGAGCTAATGCAAAGCTCAGTCATTTCCCTGCTCACCCGGGCCTTCCTCCGCAGCCGCAGCCGCTCCGGTATCATCTCATCCAGGGAAAGACAAAAGTGATGCGTGTGCATGTGTAATTTCCAATGTCAATGCGTTCAGCGAGGAGCTGGAATCATAAAAGTTATTTCATTTATTGCAATCATACATAAAGCCTCTTAGAGCTGCAGACTTGGAATAGGCAATTATGCCCATAGGTTAATAACACGCAGCGATTTGACTGACAACTGGAATTAGATTTAAACACGGCAGAGTGGCAGCTAAAGGCACTTTATTAAAACTGTGGCTGGGGATTTGTTCAAAATACCAGTTGCATACCTTTCCTGGTAAAATATTGATAGGTAGCACCGTATTGTGGCTCGTTGTATTGCATTTTCTTCTCCTTTCCCTCACCACTTTGAGCTCTGCTGTGCAGCAAGGGATTTCTCTGGTCAGATTTTCCTGGAGAGAAGGGAAATGCCCGGGGTTGCTTCACACTGGGGTGATGTGATGGGATGTGATTCACAGTGGGAAAGAGCCCTAAAGCAGTGATTAACTCTAGACCTACGAGGGACCTGGATTTACCTCTCCATCCTCTCTCCTTATCACGCCCCAGTGCAGCATCCTCTTAACACTGCCCTCGTTAGCCCAGAGTTAACAATCCCAACAGCCCAGACAAAACCAGGCTCAGCGACTGATGCAGTCAATAAAAAGAATATTGTTTGTTTCTGTTGATACTGAGAGTTTTTCCTGCTATCAGGGAAGTTCCTCCCTGGGAGATTAGTTTAGTGTGGGGTGGATTACCTGCAACCAGGATGGAGTCCCTGCTCCTGGGAGGTTTGACTACCAAGTTAGAGAAATGTTTGACAGGAATGACAGGAGAAAACACTGGATCCTGCCTTGGGACAAGGGGGTGGGTTGGAGCCCAGTATTTCTTTGAAAAAAATAATAAATTGCTTTAAAATAATAGCTAAGGACCAGCTGGGGCTGGGCCAAGTGAGATCCAAAGGTCTTGTTCCACCCTAACATCAGTCCACAAGTCCAGCTAACCTGGAAATGAGGATTAAAATCTCAAAGGCTCTTTGTGTGCCACTTCCTTCACTGGCAGCCAGTGGAAAAGAGAGGTGACACCTGAAATGCCCTTAAAATTAACTCCCAATTCCCATCTCTTTCTTTCTTGCCTCATTTGTGTGATGTGAACTATCCATGGGCCAGGAGTTAAAATTCAGGAGCGCTGTGTGGGATTCAAGGATTTCACTTTAAAATTGGCAAGGCCAAAATCTGGAGAGGGAAAAGTGGACAGTCCCTGTTTTTAATCCACTCAAGGATGGTACAAGGAGATCTCCAAGCTGGTGGCCAAATCCAGCAAGGTACAAGGAGGATTACACATGGATTTAACAGAGGGGAAACTTCCCACCCAGCTCATCACTGGCAAAACAGAGTGTACACTCCAGATCCTCAGGTTCCCATTCCTCTGGAACAAAACCTAAAGGCTCAAAATCAGAGTTTGATCCAAAGTATTTTCATTAGTTTGAGGGAAGGGGAAGGTGGAGGTGCACTCAGCTGAAAAAGGAGCTCGAATCCACCATTCCATCATCATTCCCTGCCTGGCTCCAGTGTATTCCAGACCAGGAGCCATCCTGGTCATTCATCCTCTGGCTGAAGATGTCCCAGCTCCTTGCAGGGGGCTGGACTAGGTGACCTTTAAAGGTCCCTTCCAACCCAAACCACTCCGTGATTCCATGATCCGTGGGCCCCCCAGTGGTCCCTGGTCCTCAGGATGAGGAATAGGCTCCAGCCAACTTCTAACTCCAGATTTTGATCCTACAGACCTCTCCTGCTGACCTGGGGACCCAACCCCAAATTTCAAACCCATTATTACCCGACACTTAAAACAAAATGAAGTCTGAGAGCACCAGCTATAAAAAGATCATCCCAGTGCTCCTCATGCATTAAAGATGAAGGCTCAGATCCTTCCTGCGATGCCAAGGCAGGGGAGCAGCTCCCTGGGGTGGGATTACCTGGTCCTGATCCCGTGACCTTTCCCCAAAGACCAGCCTGTGGAGCAGCTCCCCACGGGGCCAGCAGTGCCCATGGCAGAGGTGGCACCAGCCCCACACACAAACGCACCTTCCCAGCAGCTTTTTGCAGCAGATCTCCCAAGTGCCAGCGGCAGCTTTGGAGGAGAAAGTGCCAGGAGATGAATTAACCAAAGGCGTGTGCGGGGCACCGACTCAATCCCAGGGCAACACCCTTTGTTAAAATGCCCAGCGGAGAAGAGAACTCCTTTTATTTTTAAGTTTTCTTTTCTTTTTTTTTTAATGCCCTGGAAGATTTATAACCCTTTTTGTCAGGTTCTCCCTCCTGTCACTGATAAAACTCACCCTGGCACGACTTGAGCCCAGGATCAGCTTTTAAAGCGTGGCAGAGGAAACCTCTGTGATTTAAAGCAAACATCCAGGCCTTGGCTGCAGCCCAGCCCAAATTCAGGGAGTGTCCCAGTGTTTCCAGACATGGAAATGGGGTTCATACGTGAAACCCGCAAGGGATCAGCTCAGCTGAGCCCAGCCAACCTTTGCCATCTCACCTCAGTCCCTGCTGCATTGCGTGTAGGTGATTTGTCACCCTCTCAAAGAGATTCTTGTGTCACCAGCTCATGTAACGTTACCATTTTGTGAAGGTAGGAGTATCTGTAGGAATACACATACACACATAGATGTTGTTTTCCCTAAAGCCCTGGGCCCTGGAAGCAAAACTCACTTTTTAAAAACCTCAACGTCCAAAAGCTTTGAGGGATGAGCTGGGTTTACTCGAGCAGCTAAAAACAAAAAACCAAGAGGAGGCAAATCCAAAGTACATTAGAAAGAGAACTAAAAATACAATCAAGAGATTGGAAGCAATTTTGTGATCCGGGGGTTTCTTGCTGGGTTTTTCTGGGAGTTTGGGGTTGGCGATAATGGCAGTGGGAGCGGAGGGCGGTGTGGTTTTATTTCAGGATCAGTTTCAGGGTGGAGCAAATGGTGTATTTATCTGCAAGGCTGAGAAGATCTAATTGTGCCCTGTTTTGCACTAATGCAGCTCTGTGGCACCACCAGAGAGTCCCAGAGTACCCAAAATGTGTTTGTTTTCCTGTCCATGCCTGGTTTTGGTCGTGCATCCTGTCCATCCTGGTCTCACCCCAGAAGTTTTATGAGTTATTTCGAGGATGCCCAAATCTCTGCTCCACCCCTTCTTGTGCCTCAGGGTAAGAAAGGGACCAACATCATCCTGCAGGAGTTCCCACGAGGAAATAAGGCTTTTATGGATGGTTTTAACTGGGGGGAGACTTCAAGGACATACTCAGAGATATCCAGGAGCAGTAATTGCACAAGGAGATGAGATTCTCAGGGAGACCCAGCCCAGCTCGTCGGACATGAAACCACAATTGTCATCTGTGATGAACAACAGAGAGGGGAACGTACAGGAAACAGCAATTAAACCATTAAAGTCTTGGGCAGCTTCCCAGTGACCAGCAGCCTTTAGATATATAAATATCTCACATGGCATGAAAGGAGCTGTTCTTTACCCATTATGTCCCCAGTGACCTTCAAGAGGGACGAGGGGGCTGGGATTGTCACTTTGAACTGGCATCTCCTGCTCCATCTGAGGAGTGACACATCCCTTGGGGCAGGGATCTCCTGCTCCTCTGTAGCAGTGCTTGGAAATCCTAGTTGAAAGTTGAACTCCGGTCGAGATCCCAGTTGAAATTATCCTAATTACTGCCCAGATCTGCTTCCTATAAATCCCTGGCTGTGATGTAGGGAAATAACTGAGCTGGAAGGTGGCAAGTGTGCTGCTGTTCCCACATTTCAGTGCTGAAATAGAGGTTTCCATACTTAATGGGAATGTTTTGTGCTCGTGTTTTATATCACACCCCGAAGACCCTGAGGGATCAGCCCCAGACCACAGGGAGTTTCTGAGCTCCAAGTCGTCGTGGCTCAAGTTTATTTTATTAGTCAAGCTGAGTGAAATGCAAAATATCTCCATGAGTGCTGAAAAATCTGGCCAGTAATTACAAATGGTTGTCCTTTAATTAGCCAAAGGAACAGCCCTGAGACTGAGGTTGGAACCAAGATAACCCGGGGAAGATTCATGATCATAAAAGACAACGACAACCTCAGTTTTCATCAGTCAGAAACCATTCTTGGCATGTGCTGCTTGTTGGGAGAAGAGTTTTGGGGATAGATATCAAGACTGCTCCATTCAGTCTGGATGGTTTTTGTTAAAACCATCAGCAGCAGATTTAGCGATGTTTACATTGAAATAATCACCCCCGGTTTGCTCCTGCTTTGACAGGCCCGGGTCTGTGACTCTCTGAGATGAGCAGTGCTGCACACACCTCTGGATAAGCACCCTGGGGAGGTTCAGATGTGTTGTTCTGGTGGTCCCCAGCAGGAGGAAATTCTCCCCTGCATCCCCATTTTCCCAGCACCTGCACAACATCCCCCGGTTGGCCAGAAACCCCCACCGCTGGTGCCGGGGTTGGTGGTTTAGCCCCGAGAAGGGCTGCAGGGTCATTCCTGCGGCTGAGCCCCGTGGGGATGGAGAAGTGGAGGTGGTGATGGGAGTCCTGCAGCACTTTTCCCTTCCCACCGGGCGTGGAGGCTTCCCCTGCAATTCCTGCTGCTGCACGGAGTGATGCTGCAGCAGAGAGCGTCTGCAGGATGATGAAACGCAGAGGGGCCGTAATGAGATTTCAAATAAAGCCAGCTTTTCCCCTGGCGTGTCTGGTCTGGATAAATCCAAACTGTTGGCAACGCAAAACCCCCGGGAAGGAGAAGCGCCCTTGACCAGGCGAGCCCCAGACGGGAAGCCTGACATAGCTCTTCCCATTCCCACCCCTCCCTGCGGATCGGGGCAGCAGATCCTGCATCGCAAGCAGCTCATCCCGACCAAGGAGCAGCAGGAATCGCATCAGCGTGGCCAAACGCCACACGGCACAGCCAGGGCACGGCACAAGCGGGGGATGTGCCGTGGGTCCGGCTCCCCATCGCGCAGGAACCACCGGCCTCTGGCACAGGAGCTGATTTTGGCACCGCTGACCATTCCCGAACGCGCAGCGCATCCCTCAACATCCCAACATTCCAGAGCAGCAGCCACTAGAGGGGGGCTCAGCACCGAGAGAGGGACTCGGAAAATCCCTGCAGCCTTCGGGGAGGAGGAGCAACTCGAAACTCTGCGTGGAGGGAGGCGGGAGGCTTGGGGAAGGATGGATGCAAGCGATGCACGAAGGAAACCACACCAAAACGCCTGTATGGCTTCCCAAAGTGCTGGCTCCGAGCGATTCATCCCTTTGTTACATACTCCTGCAAATCTTGGCGGAAAGCGATGCCCTTCCAACAGCACCGAGGGGCTGCAGGGCTGGAAGGAGGCAGAACAGGGAAAAAAAACTCCCAGATGTTTTCCAGTCAGAGAAACACAGCAACAGTTTGTTAGCTTTAAAGAAAAGCTGCCATAAATATCTGTGACTGCATCCCTGCAGCCACAGCTTCTTACTTTCTATGGAAAAACAAGCCTCGGTAATGAAGAGTTGCCAGGTGAGCCACATGTTGAGGATGCTAAAGCTGCGCGGATGTGGGATGGACATATCCAACACCTCGGTCACTCCTGAGGTCTCTCTGCCCCTGCAGAGTTTTTGGGGAACCAGGCCAGGTGCTCCCCCATCCACCTCCCACCCTGTCCCTGCCTGACCTTTCCAATCACTTCCCATGGCTTATAAAGAAGATGGGGACAAACTTTTTATTAGGGTTTGTTCTACAGGACAAGTGGTGATGGTTTTAAAGTAAAAAAGGGTTGATTTAGACTAAATATAAGGAAGAATTTTTTTATCATGAGGGTGGTGAGGCACTACAGTGTTTCCCAGAGAGGCAGTAGATCCCCACCCCTGTAAATATTCAAGGCCAGGTTGGATGGGACTTTGAGCAACCTGATCTCTTTGAAGATGTCCCTGTCCACTGCAGGGGGTTGAACTAGATGAGCTTTAAAGGCTCCTTCCAGCCTAAACCATTCCACAATTCTGTGATCACACACCTGGGGGCCAGGGCTGGGCCTACAAAGGTCCCATTTCGCTCGTGCTGGCGGAAACCCACACCATCCCTAAATGCCTCCCTATGAGCCAAAGGAGAGATTCTTCCTAGAAAGGCCAGGCCTGTCCATCTCCCAGCTGTTTGATTCTGCAAAGCTGAGGTTGCTCTTGGCTGGGAGGGGAAGGATGGGGTTTTCCCAGGTGGAATCATTGCTGCAGGACAAAATGGCACCCGCGCCGTGGTGTCCCGGTGCCGGTGGTGCTGCTGGTTGCCACAGGGATGGATGGAGGTTGCTTAGCAACTCTTCAGCACTGGAGAGGGAGCACAGGAGCAGGGAGAACTGAAGGGCCACTGCTGCTGATGTCTGTGGGGCCGCACGTGGAATTCCCCCAGAGTATCCAAGACCTTGCTCCCAGAAGGTTCCTGGCACTGATGATGGAATCACAGAATCAGTAAGGTTGGAAAAGCTCTCTTAGATCGAGTCCAACTGTTCCCCCAGCACTGCCCTGTTCACCAATAAAAAACATCCCCAATTGCCAAATCCACACCTTTTGAGCACTTCCAGGGATGGTGTTTCCACCACAGCAGTCCAAGCCCAAACTGGTCCCAGACACACCAGCTTTGGGACCCATAAGTCATGAGGGTGCAGTCCAGGGTCAGCCAAGAAATTAGGGCCTGGGACACCCCAGGGAAATGCAGCTCCTGCTGGAGAGTCACGGTTGGGAAGGACAGCTGGCAGCTCCGGTGCAGAGCAGCACCTGGATAAACGAGCTTTTTTGGAGAGGGAATCTTCAAAAATCACTCACAGTCTGTACTGTCCTGCTGGGCTGTTGCAGTTTTGCCAACACAAATCTGAATTTCCTGAAGTTATCCCTGTAAAGCTCTGCTGCTGTAACCTGCAAGGCCACAGGCAGGGTAGACTTTCCATACAGCCTGAACAGTTGAAAATAGGAATGTCTCCATGTCCAGGGAAATGCTCAGCCATGGATGCTGCCTTCTCCTCCAAGACCTCCCCAGCCTGCGTTTGTCCAGTTTTGCTTGAGCACTGAAAATCCTCCTCCTTTCTCCCCCATGTGTCTCTCTCTTTCCCAGCCCACTGAAGTCTGCACATGGGAATCACATCTCCAGGCTGGGATGCAGAATCAGATCCATGCACCTTGCTCCTCCGCTGTTCCCTACCCTCACTCTTGGAGACAGGATTCTGGGCTGGATGGACTCCAGCCTCCTCCAGGATATCCATTCTTGGCATATAAAGAACTCCTCACTGGACGAGGAGCAACTTCCCTAAGGGTGCTGCCCTTTTTATGTCCATTTTAACACCATATCTACATTATTCTGGGGCTGCAAAGGCTTTAAACCAGGCAGTCCCCTCAGAGTAAGCTTTTAAATTTGATGTGAATGCCCAGCATTTGTGTTTCTAATCCAGAATCGACATGCATTTTCTAACAGAATAAGCAAATAAATTTATGTCACTTTCATCTACAGATTTCTTAAAATATATTTGGCTTTACACACAAACATTTTCTCTTCTGTCTGGTTTTTTTTTTTCATTACAATTTTTCAGCTTTTCCTCCTGAAAGGAGGAAGCTCTTGAAGAGCACAGGAATTCCCTTCTCTCCATCGCTTCCCATCCCAGTGTTTTGCAGATTCCCTGTCAGTCATTTGATACCCTGCTCTCCTGACTGCTGTCATCAGACTTTTTCTGTCCCTCACCCTCCTGCCACCAAATCATTTTGATGAATGCAATTTTTTTCTGAGATAGTATTTATTTGCATTTAAATACCTACAAAAACACAATTGTTTAGAGTACAACTGCAAAAACTGTCCAATTTTAAGTAATTCAATATTATATTATTTAAGCATCACACCACCACTATCATCCTGTGCTTCTGTTCAGGGATGGGGTTTGGGTGGGAATGATTTTAAGCTGCAGGATAATGTCCCTGTGAATTTCAATTGCTCTATTAAACATCAATTCTTATGGGAAAATTTGTTTTCCTTTCCATCAAACCACCACAGGGATACTTTTTTCCAGGACTAAAGTCTTGCTGCTTGGTGGAGCTCCTCTCCACTGCAGTTTTCTGTCTTAAATTTTTATTTGGGGCATTTTTCTTTTCAAAATTTTGTCTTTCTTTTGGTATTTCTATACTTCCATGTAGGGCTGCTCTTCATTTATATTTTTTTTACTTTCCATCTGTCTGAATTCCTGCTTTGTGAACACATCTCCATCAGTGCAACAGACAGATTTTCATCCTTTGAACAGAAACACCATTTCCTGAGAAGATTTCCAGCTTAACTTTTTGAGTTTATCTTTACATCAGGTGCAGAAACGCCAACACTGGGAAGGATTTGTCCCCCGTGTGGGCTGAAACCTTCCCCTGCTCAATGGGATGTTTTTCTTGGCAAAATTTGCACTGCAGTTCCAAGTAAAAGTTAATTTAGACCTCAGCATAAGGATTCGATTTCTGATCTTGGGCCGATTATATTCCGTGTTCTCCAGATTCTCACTTCCCGTTTTAAGGGATCTCCTACCAGCCTGTAGCTGAGACTTTCAGCTCCAACTTCCACTACAGCCTCTGTTTCCTTTAACCCTTCAAACCTGCACATTATTTTCCCAGTCTTAAATTTATTTTTGGGAACCAAATTTCTGACATAGATCCAGCACGTGGGTAGTGCCACTAACTCCTTCTTTCAGGAAGAATTCATTGCCAGGAAGAATTTCTCGTCAGGAAGAATTTCTTCATGGAAAGGGTGCTCAGGCATTGGGACTGCCCAGGGAGGTTTGGAGTCCCCATCCCTGGAGGTGTCCAAGGAACGCCTGGATGTGGCACTCAGTGCTCTGGCTGAGTGACAAGGTGGGGATTTGTCACAGCTTGAGGGTCTTGGAGGTCTTTTCCAACC
Source organism: Dryoscopus gambensis (assembly GCA_013389985.1). Taxonomy (NCBI): domain Eukaryota; kingdom Metazoa; phylum Chordata; class Aves; order Passeriformes; family Malaconotidae; genus Dryoscopus; species Dryoscopus gambensis. The sequence continues at coordinate 12,939 of WEIT01006665.1, forward strand.
TAAATGACTCCAGAATTCCGTAGAAAAATGGCAGAGATTATGCTAAAACCATGAGTCAAAAGAACCTCCTTGCTTTCAAACTGCTCAGAAAGAGCAATCGAACCTTTTATTGGAGAAAAGTAACAAGAAACCCCTCGTAGGGGGAGGAACTGTGGGGGTTCTCAGAGCTCCAGTGAACTCACAGGTCTCCCTGGAAGCACAGGCATGGATCAAAATGTTGGTTATAGGCTGGAGAAGGATCTGTGACTAAAGACATGCCTGGGAGCTTCTGTGCCGAGAAGAGATTTGAAGGGGGTTTGGGCAGGGATGAAAAAGCCTCCCCAGTGCTTTTATTCCGCTGCTCATCCAGAGAGAAGCTCCCAACAAAAGCCCAGAGCTTGTTTAATGGTTTAACATTCCCGTGCATCCTTGGGAAGCGTCTGACACACTGTTTCTGTACAAATAACCACAGCAGCACTGTACAGATGACTTGTTTGGTTTCCCAGTGGGTGTGTAAGTAAATTAGCAAAAAATAAATGTCACGCGGCAATGACTTACTCCTTTTCTAAAGGCTCTGTCTTCCCTCTGTATTCTTGTTTGTTTAACAAGTTCTTAATTAAATTCTGTTTTCTGGCATTCGAGCTGATGTGATGGCACGAGATAAAGTTGTTTAGAATTCAAATCTTCCTCGATTTCTCATTGTGGCAAAGGAAGAGATAAGAGCAGTCGGGAGCTGCCTTCCCCTGGTTGTGCGTGGCTGTAACTCCAGCCAAGCAAGAGCGCTCTCTGCTCCAAAATCCCTCCTGCTCTCAGGGGTTTGTCACTGCTTTGAGAGGATCGCACACAAAAAATAATGTGTGGGCTCCCCCTTCTGCCTGAGAACATCAGTGCCTGGGAAAAAATCGGGATTATGGAATGGTTGTGGTTGGAAGGGACATTGAAGCTCATCTCGGTCCAACCCCGACACCTTCCCCAGGTTGCTCCAAGCCCCATCCAGCCTGGCCTCGGACACTTCCAGAGATCCAGGGGCAGCCACAGCTTCTCTGGGCACCCTATGCCAGGGCCTCCCCACCCTCCCAGCCAGGAATTCCTTCCCAATATCCCATCCATCCCTGCCCTCTGGCAGTGGGAAGCCATAAAGAAGGGCCAGGATGATTTTCTGAAGTGCCAAGTTCCTGTAAAATACACCAGGAAGGGCACGGAGCATCTCTGAGCAGCTGGATCAGCCTGTTCCCGGAGCCACGCATCTCCCTGATACCCATCCTGGTGCTGGCAGGGCAGGAGAAAAGCAGCTCCACTGGTTCCTGGGATGATTGGAAAGACAGCAACGAGGATCACTGTTGATCTGCAAACTGAAACATGGAAAAGCTTGTTTGGAGCGGGAGTCATTCCCCTCTACTTTAGCAAACTATAAATTAGACCCTCTGAATCTCCCTGGGAGAGACCAGCACCAGCAAAAAGGTGATTTATCCCATGTATCTTTGATGCTTATTCTAGAAAAGCAAAATTGCCTTCCAGGTTCTTTTTTCCTTCTCTTTCCCACTGCAGAGACCGGGGAGATGACGGATGACATGGGACCAAAGAATCTTTAAGGCTGAAAAATATCATCAGCCAGGCCCAGCACCGTGTTCACCCTTAAACCACATCCCCAAGTTCCACATCCACCCATTTTTGGAACACTTCCAGGGAAGGTGACTCCACCACTGCCCTGGGCAGCCTGTTCCAGTGCTTCACGACCCTTTCTGTGACTGGATTCTATATTTTTAGGAGCTGAAGCAGGAGAGAAAGGTGCCTTTCTGTTCCTACCCAGGCCTCCCGAAAGCTTCAGAGCATCTCTGTGGAAAACGTGGAGTGGGAAGTAAACGATCTCATCTATTTAAAATACAGTTTAGAACATGAAGACAGAATGATCTGAAGACTGCGATTAAAACCAAAACTGACTCAAACTGGAGATAAAGCACCAGCAACTCTGCTTATGGAAAGAATCGGAGATTTAGGGAAAGAATCAGTGCGCAAATTCATCCTTTCTGTAGAGCAGAGGGGTCAGAGGCTCTCCTGGCTCTGGGATATATCATTAAAGACAAATTCTGATTTGGGATAAATCTGGGCATGCCCTGGCCAGTCTCAAATCCACCACTCCAGAATTTCTGGTTCTGCTGTGAATCAAAGTGTGCTCGTTTTGCAGGGTGATTTGTTTAGCTAATTCATGTGAATATTCCACTTGCAGGTGCCTGTTTTGATCCAGGCACTGCCCCGAGGGATGTGCACAGGATCACCCATGAACTCAGGGGCTGGAAGAGTAAGGGATGGCCCCTTCCCACCCAGCAGAGGTGTCAAAAACTGGCCAAGAAAGGGATAAAAATCTGGAAGTAAAAGCTGGAAGTAAAAGGCCTCCCATAAAAGTCAGTGGGAAAAGTTCCCACTAACTCTTGGTGAGCTACACAGCTTTCCCTCATTTTTTTCGTGCTGGTAATTCATGATTTGACCACAGATTAGCAGTGTCTTAGCACTCGGAGCACGTTCAGTGAAATCTTCAATGCTACGTGAGATCCCTGGGCTAAGTAGAGGCAGTGAAGGTTGGCTGCATCTGGCGAAGCCCTGAGCACATCATTTCCATGGCAGTCCCCAAACACAACATCTGGATCAGCCCTTGGACTTGTTAGCTCGGTTGAGTCTTCCTGATGCTTCACATTTTGATGTCTTTATTTGGCTTGCCACTGTTTTCACTTCACAAGGGAGAGGAAGAAGCAGAGAAGCGCAGAGAGCTGAGGTTCTGTCTCGAGGCTGAGCAAGGATTTCTGCCGGGCCTCGGGGCTGTGGATTTCTGAGCTAAAGATTCTGGGAACTCCCATTGTGCTGCATCTTCACCAGTGCCAATGCTTTGTGAAGGGAAAAGGGAGATGGAGGTGGAGGAGGGAATGGATAAGAAGGAAAAGGCAAAGGGCAGCCTGGCACAGAAGGACCTGGGGGACGTTTTCACTCTGGAGCCACTTTCTCCAGATGCAGTTTGTTTATTTGCTGAATGTGGAGAGCAGTGTTGAAGCTGTGAAGGTGTTTGACAGCAGAAGAAGGAAGTTTGGATATTTGACTATGTCCAAAGAAGGGAACAGAGCTGGGGAAGGGGCTGGAGCACCAGGAGGGGCTGAGGGAGCCGGGAAAGGGGCTCAGCCTGGAGAAAAGGAGGCTCAGGGGGGACCCTGTGGCTCTGCACAACTCCCTGACAGGAGGGGGCAGCCAGGGGGTCGGGCTCTGCTCCAGGGAACAGGGACAGGAGGAGAGGGAACGGCCTCAAGCTGCACCAGGGGAGGTTTAGATTTGATATTTGGAACAATTTCTTCCTGGCACAGCTGCCCAGGGCGGTGGTGGGGTGCCCATCCCTGGGGGGGTTTAAGGCCATGTGGATGTGGCACTGGGGGACATGTGATGCTCATAATCACGTGGTCCTTTGCCATTTTGAAAACAATAAATACTTAGTGACAAAAAAGCTACGCTCCTTTCTACTGCACTCAAGAGAGAATTTCGTTATTTTCACTCAGACATTCCCACATGTTGAGAGAAATTATTTCCGCATTTTCTTAATTTTGCAGCCAGCCATGAGTGAGGGACCAGAGCACAAGGATCCGTCTCTCCAACAACCCTCCCCTGCTCCATGTTTTCAGTCAGAAACAGCATCACCCAGCTCCTAAATCCAGGTTCCAGCAGCACCAGGGAAGCAGAGATCTGGAAGCAGAGCCAGCAGCCAGGCCCAAATATCAGAGCTGGGCTTTATTTTTCCCAGAAAACCAAACCAGAATGCTCAACCCTCAGCCTGAGCTGCCTCTCTTTGCATGTTGAGCTATGGATGGGTACCGTAGGAAACGTGGAATATCACGGCTCTCCCACACAGAAACACCACAGGGACTTGGATTTAGGAGCCAAACATTGGTTTGTTCCTTGGGCACATTTCCAGGGGAGCCGGTGACACCAGCTCTGAGCAGGGCTCTGCCAACACTCGACATTTATTAAAGCCACAGCTCAGTGAGTGATGTAATTACCTGGGCATTTCCATTTTCATGTTTAGTAATTCCAAATAAAGCCCATTTCCCACGAAAGATTACTAATTTTTCTCTTTTTCAGCGCTCTCCTTGTGGTATTTAACCATCCACAGTGCACTTCAATAACCACTCGGTGAGGGTATTCAGGTTGCATCCACAGTAGTAGTAAAAAAATGCTGTTTCATTCCTTTTGCCCCACAATTTTTAGTGTATAATCAACAGCATCTAGCAGGCACAAAGCGAAAAGGAGCTCCCAGGTATCCACCTCTCTCTGCTAACTGTGCTAATCTTGGTTTTTGAGATGAAACACGGTTAAAATAAATCCCATCTCACGTCCTAATGACCACAAGCCTGGACAAAACTTGGGAAGGGTTGTGGCGGGGTCAGTGGAAACCCTCTGCCCAAATTCAGGGTGCCAGGGTCCCATCTGTGCCTCCCTGCTTGGCTGCAGTGTTTTGGGAGCCACGGGAGGGCTGCCAGCATCCCCTTGCTCTCCCAATTTCCCCCCCAAAGGAGCTGGTCCCAGGGAATCCCGATCCCAGGGAATCTGTGCCAGCAGGTGATGGATTTTCATTCAACAAGGGGGCAGAAGTACATCCCTGTGCCAGCTCTGCCTTTAAAATCAGCAGGAAATGAGGGGAAAAGGGAACATTGCAATCGGAGCTGATTTTATGTTGCTCCACAGCCACCGGGTGTCACTCTTGCCTGTGGAGTCAGAAAGGAATTTTCGGTGGCTCATAAAATCCTATTTCATCAATAAATCCCGCGGCTCCCACCGGTGACAGCATCACCCTCATTTATCACAATTTCCCAGGTTTCAACATCAGATCAGCAACTCATTAAATCTGGGGGGTTCTGGAGCTGGCACTTAGGCCTGCGGTGCTATTTGCAAAACACGTTAAATTATTTTTAAATTGTTTTTATTATTATTGGTGTAAATGCAGCTGGAAAATTTAGATCTGGGTTTAGATCTGGTGTCTGGATCACCAGGACGTGCCTCGAAGCTGCCCAGCTTCTGGACAGAGGGAAAGTGACGAAGAGAGAAAGTGGGGATGGGTGGAAAAGCCCCAAAATGTGGCTTTCGCAGGTGTCTGCTCTGCAGCAAGAACGTGATTCAGCAGATGAAGCTCTAACACATTCCAGCCTTTGAAGTCAAGGCAGTCCAGGTCTCCCCGATCCTGCATCTCAGAATTACGAGGAGATAAAGGCTGCAAACATTACACAACTCCCTAAATATGCATTCTTCAGAGTATCAGTGACTGCCTTGTGTTGGGCGGGGGGTTTGCTTTTCTAGGATAACAAACTTGTCTTGCAACAGCTAAACCTGCTCTCCTGCTAAACGTTGTCTTTTTCGAGCTCTCTAGAGATTCTCCGTTTCCTCCAAAGAGAGAAAAATCTATTTTATTTTCATACAGATGAAACCCAATGTGGAATCTTTGTCTGAGGAAAGAACCACTCCAATAAAATGCAGCGTGACGGGGAGAACCAGTTGCTTCGGCACACGCTGGATCAGCAAACTGAGCAGCTGATAAGGATAACAAAAATTTTTAGTCAACAAGAGGAGAAAATTCTCATTAGGGGCCTCATTCTACCAGCACATAAATTGCTGATATTACCTGGCCCTGTGTTGCTGCCAGAGGTGGGAATTTGTGTTGAAATCCTTCTATTAAAGCACAGCTATAAGGAATTTCCCTTCCATAAACAGGGCATGGATGGGATTTATGGAGCCCTCAGAGCCTGGGATTCCCTCTGGGTAACGTAGGAAAGAGCATCACGTCCTATAATGCCATAAAATTTATGGCCAGGACTTTGAACTTTGGAATGACTTTAAAAAGTGGGCGATGTCTATAAAAAGTTTGTTCTGGGCTTTACTCTTGTTATATTTTGCTGCAAGAAGACGTCAAAGGTTCATTTATTTATCTGGGGATTCTGTTCACAGTGAGGGCAGGAGGTCACACACAAATACCTTCAAAAATCCATCGCAGGATCAGTGGAATTCCGAGTTATGAATGGCCTTGGAAACAATCAATCCTTCAAATTTACAAAGCTCCTATTAAAATAATAAAGCACAGAAAGTGCTTTGCAAAAATTGAGGTGAATCTCCTGAACCTGCACATTTGCACAACGTGTTGCGTGAGAAATTTCAGCAATTCCTGTGAAAATAAATAAATTTTTATAACAAGCAGAATTTTGACAGAACTGGTTTGGAAAAATTGATTTTTTTGCTTTATCCAGATTTTTTTTTTTTACCTGTTGTTAATACTGATTTTCCTTGGCACTTTCTTTCTCAACTAAAGTAGAAATAAATTTATAACAAATTGTCTTTCGTTTTGGCCTGTGCCTCCAAATTTCTACCACATTTATATACTCATATCTTCAGGCTGAAAAGCAAGATAAACCAGAAGACAAAACGAACATCTCAGATTAAAACTCACTAGCCCAGGGACGGATCAAAACAAAAATCTATGAAAAATATAAAATAGCAACAGGGTTTTTAATTTTTAAATGCTTCACCACATATTTTGTGCTGAGGATCTGATCGCTGCAGGTGCTAAAGAGCTGCTGGATGCATCCCAGGGTGGTCCCAGTGGCGCTGAGCTTTTTGCAGCAGTGGTGGGCGCTTAAAAGTTTGGCTGAACCCTGGTAAGATCCCCTGGTTTGGTTTTCCAACGCCTGAATGATTTATGGGCACAAAGGAGGTCTACAGCAAATCCATAATTGATGCCTCTCTTTCGACGCGCAGCCGAACAAATGGAAAAGTGGATTTAAAACGCACTTGATTTGTTGCTTGTTGCGGTTCGGATGAACAGACATCCAAAGGACTGTCATGTTTTTCCTGGCTTGCCCGGAGATAAAATTCTTTCTGGACGATCTGAGGGCTGAAACATTCGTACCTCCATCAAGATAAAAGCAAAAATTTCTTCCCTGGCAGCCTGGTGATAACGCACACCCCGGGCAAGACACATGAAATCACGTATTTCTAAACAAAAGTAATCAAATTTAGGTTTTTTTGTTGTGTTTTTTTTTTTTTTTTCAATGAGATGGAGGACCTGTTTTTCCCTCCTCCACATCCCCGTCCAAGCCCGGCCACAACCAGGTGGGCACAGCTATAACTGTGGCTCCCCAACCTGATGAAAACAGTGTCGCATTCAGAAACCCGATAAATGAATGGGAGGGACAAGTAGTGCCTCCCCCCCCAAGGATGTTTTGTTAATTAAATTAGCATTTAAATAGCCAGAGCTAATCTGGGAAGTCAGCCCCTCATTACAGTAACTAGGAAGGGGGGAAAGAGCTGGAGACAATTCCCTACAAGATGGGGTTAAGTTGGCGTTTCACAAACTATTTGCCCGGCCTGTCCCTCCCAAGTGAAAGCTGCCACCCCCCCTCTTTCCTCCCAGCATAATTAGCATGTTCCAGGGCTGTGAATGGAAACAATATCCTCCCTCCGAGCTGTGCCCCTCCAGGGAGATGCTTCCCACAGATTGTGGAACACTGAGCCAGGGAAAGGGCTTGTCGAGGAATTCACAGTCGGGTAATTACACCGCGGTAGCGCTTGTGCCAGTGCGAGAGGAGCGGCATTGCTGTAATTCAGCGCAGGAAGCACGGGGGAAGCATAAAGGAAAAGTCCAGAGGCAGGACTTGCAGAGAGCCATGAGAATTTATTGCTCCCGAGCATCTTCCCAGAGCGCCGATCAACAGCATCAAAACTGAGATGGGTCTTTGGGCTCTACGGATGTCTCTGTCTTTGAAGAGCTCTCCAGAAAGCAGCGATGATTATATGTAAATCTGGTTTCTCTTTGGCTATTAGAAGTGAAGGAAGGCTAAAAGAGTGATTTTTTTTTTTCTCAGATTTTAAAACAAATTCTTCATTCTGAGTAGAAAACTGGAGCGAAGCTTGCAAGAATTGTGTGATTGCACTTAAAACGCGCTGGCACCTCTTTGGAACAAATAAGAAGGTGGTGTGTGATCCTTTCCCTAAAAGATTTGCTGTTTAATTTTACCTAAACCAATAATAACTGATACAGGGCAGGAGATGCAGGAGGAAGGGCTGGCTTTGGGTGACACCTGCTACCCCCAGCAGTGTGCACATCTGGCCACGGGTTCCATCTCATTTCTCTAAATCGAATTTCAGGTGACTCAGCCTGAGGTAAAAACCACCCACCCTCCACTTGGCCGCTCGTGGTGCTCAGCTGGAAAGTGGGGATTAAATTCATCTCCGTGGCCGAAGCACTCAGTTTCAGAAAACGCTGGTGCGGTTTTGTCGAGGGCCCAGCTGGAAAATACCACCAGAAGTTCAAAGCCGGGTTTCATCCTGTAATTGGATCCTCAAGTTCACAAGTGCAAGGACCAACTGTGCAGGCTCAGAGTGGGATGTCCCCTCTCCCACGGAGCTTGCGGGGCTGCAGAGACGATGCTTTCCCCTGCTGCGGATAAAAAGTCAGTTTTTGCCTCAAGATTTCACCACTCTGCTTGGTCTGACCTGTCATTTAATTTTTTTTTAGCTTCAAGACATCTTCCCAACCCTCATGCTCACTTGGGATGCTCTTAGGAACATGGACATTAATCCCAGTGTGACTCAAATGCCAACTTAATATTCGTTTTCTCTCTGCTTTGACAAGATAGTCTTCAGGTCAGACAGGCATGAAATGATAAATATTGAGTGCAGTTCTTCTGGCCAAAAAGTGCCACCTGGCAAAATCTTATCTCGAACCCACTTGGAAATGTGTTATTTATTTATTTCTGTCACAGAACCTCATTCAATGTTGGAAGGCCAAAGGATTACAACTCTGAAACTGGGGGGTTTTTCTTCCTGTCCTTGCTGAAATCTTGCCTTTCAAAATAACATCGAGAGAATCCTTGTTTTGAACTAAAATAGCAGCTGCAAGGGTTTTCAACCACGACCATTTAAATGAGGTTTGGGGGTTTTTTGCATCTTTGCATTACAGTTTCGTTCTCGCTCTTTGCAATCGGTGGCTGTGGTTGAGCGGTTGAGGGGTCTAGTGAGGATAAATTGTGATATGGTTCAGTCTGTCTCTGATTATTCCTGCTGAGGTTTTTTAGTGAGCTGCCTTTGCTGAGGGAATGACACCGGAGCCATGAGGGGTTGCTCTGTGAAACCAGACCCAGACAGGACCTGAGCCCAGGGTCGGTACATTGGATTATGGTTTGTGATGGTTCTCTGGGATCCTCAGCACAGCAAAGACGTGGAGCTGTTGGAGTGAAACCAGAGGAGGCCACGGAGATGCTCTGAGGGCTGGCGGCCCTCTGCTCTGGAGCCAGGCTGGGAGAGCTGGGGGAGTTCACCTGGAGAAGAGAAGGATCCAGGGAGACCTCAGAGCCCCTGCCAGGGCCTAAAGGGGCTCCAGGAGAGCTGGAGAGGGACTTGGGACAAGGGATGGAGGGACAGGACCCGGGGAATGGCTTCAAACTGGAAAAGGGGAGATTTGAGTGGGATATTGGGAAGGAATTCCTGGCTCTGAGGGTGAGGAGGCCCTGGCACAGGTTGCCGAAATAAGCTGTGGCTGCCCCATCCGTGGCAGCATCCACGGTCAGGATGGATGGGGCTTGGAGCAACCTGGGATAGTGGAAGGTGTCCCTGCCCAAGGGCTGAGCTTTAAGGTTTATTCCAACTACAGCCACTCTTGGGTTTTGTGATCTTTAATGTGATGTGACTTATAAAGTGATTTCTAATGGACAGAAACCCCATGGAACACAGATGAAATCCCAGGGTGAGGTGCGTAAGTTCCAGTGGCGATTCCGTTGTCTGCTCAACATGAAATAGCTCAGTCTTCCCCCAAAAGGAGGGGACTGAGGTGCAATGGACTTCCCCTGCAGCCACCCAGGGCAGGATCTGGGGTGACCCTGAGCGGCCTCCACTCTGTAAAGGCTGTTTTGGCTGCATCCCCTCGTGATTCCCCCTATTCTGAAGGAGTACACATCCGAGCATACAACGCCTAGGTCCCTCACTTCAATATGGACATTGAGGGGCTGGAGTGTGTCCAGGGAAGGGAACAGAGCTGGGGAAGGATCTGGAGGACCAGGAGCAGCTGAGGGAGCAGGGAAGAGGGCTCAGCCTGGAACAAAGGGGGCTTAGGGGGGACCTTGTGGCTCGGCACAACTCCCTGACAGGAGGGGACAGTCAAGGGGGTTGCGCTCTGCTGCCAGGGAACAGGGACAGACAAGGGGACATAGCCTTAAGCTGCCCTGGAGAAGATTTAGGTTGGACATTTTACTAGGAAGAATTTCTCCACAGAAGGGATGATGCCCAGGAAGTTCCACCTGAACATGAGGAAGAGCTGCTTTCCCATGCAGTGACCAAGCACTGAACAGGTTGACGAGAGAGGGTGTGGAGAGTCTCTCACTGGAGATATTCCAGAAGCATCTGGACACAATCCTGTGCCATGTGCTCTGGGATGACCCTGCTTGAGCACAGGGGTTGGACCAGATGACCCACTTCGGTCACTTCCAAACTGAGCAATTCTGTGATTCTGTGCTTGGACATTGGAAGGGGCTGCCCAGGGAGGTTTGGAGTCCCCATCCTGGAAATGTCCAAGGAATGCCTGGATGTGGCACTCAGTGCTCCAGTCTGGTGACAAGGTAGTGATGGGTCACAGGTTGGACTCGATGATCCTGGAGGTCTTTTCCCACCTAATTAATTCCGTCATTCACCCAGCCTGCTTCCCTCCCCGGCTGGGGGCAGCGGGAAGAACTACATCTCCCAGAGTGCACCGCGGCGGCCCGCCGGCAGTGAAGGGGCGGTGCGGGGCCCGATGCATGCTGGGAGTTATAGTCCGGCCGGCATTGGCCCGGCGCGGCACCTCCCTCACCGGCGCTCCTCCCCGCTCCGGCTCTCCCTCGGCAGACGGAAGCCGGGCAGGGACGAGGGAGCCGGGAAGGCTGGAGCGGCACGATGGGGGACTCTAAAGTGAAGGTGGCGGTGCGTGTCCGCCCCATGAACCGGCGAGGTGAGACCTCCCCCCTTGTTCCTCAGCATCCCCCTCCCCTGTCCTTCCCGGGCGCGGCGCGGGCCGGGGGTGCCGGTCCTTGGGGACAGGTGTCCCTCGGGACAGGTGTGCCCCAGCGCGCGTGAATCGGTGCGTGTCCGTGCGTGCTTCATTATTTATCGCGGATAATCATACCCCGGATAGGCACAGGCGGGTGTGCGGCCGCAGCCGCGCTGTGCTCACCCCCCTCTCCCCATATCCCTTGTCCTAAACCTGCCCGGGTTTATGGCTCTGTTTCGCCGTGCCCGCTCCCCCCGGGAACAGCCCTCTCCACAGCTCTTGCACCTGCTTCACAGCCGGTTCCTGCTGGGAGAGCGCTTCCTTCTTCCTGCTCTGCGGTTCTGGGGGAAAATGCCTCTTTTTCTGCATTTTGCCCTGTGCTAATTCACCCCGCTGCTCTCCGAGCCCTCGGTGCTTGAGTGGGACGCTCTTAACCAGATGACAGCGACACAAGGACAAAAACAAGCAAGAAAATACAGAAGAGGAAGCGAGAATTGACAAGAGAATTTTTGTTTTTGTTGTTTTTGGGTTGTTGGTGGTTCTTTTTTTTCCCCCTCAACGAAACTTGCCTGAGGGTTATGTTAATCAGACCGTGGTCTGGGCAGCTGTTTAAATGTTTATTACTTGTCTTAATTAGAAAAACTTGCTCTGGATGATGAGGAAGTGAGTATGGAAAGGCAGCTTCAGCCAAGGAATGGGAAGGTGAAGAAGGCAGAAATCCAAGAAATGTGTAGGGTGGTGCTTTTTCTTTTTTTTCTTTTTTTTTTAAATCCCACATTCTCACAGGAGTATGCCAATAATTCCTTTTGGGGAAAGGGAATCCAGTGAAGTCACTTCAGTAGCTGAAGCAAAAAAAAAAAAAAAAAGGAGGGAGAGGGGAAGCCCTTTATTGTCTACATGATCTGATATACAGTATCTTTTAACTTCCTTTCTATAAAAAAGAAAAAGGGTTAAAGTGTTGAATACAGTGATTCTACACCTTGTAAAATGTCAGCAGGGGAATGTTCGCTGAGTTCACAAGAGCTGCTGAGTCCCAGAACAAGAGTTGATGCCTTTACTGTCTGGTGGCTTAGGGAAGTCGAGGATATTTTGACCAAAAGCTGTGTTTTGTTAAACTTCAGGTGCCAGGTCTCAAAACCAAGGAGGATCCACCCTTAGAGAGAATTGCTTGGAGGAGATGGAGTGGCAGTGTGGAGGAGCTGGGAGAGGAGCTGAGAGGTGGTGCCTGGTGTCAGTGACAGACCTGCGTTTTCCTCTTGCTCATGTCCCTTTCCTGACAGAGGTCATTTCCTTGGCTCTGCCCCAGACGTCTCCTGACTGCTTGGTGTTCCTCACCCCCGAGATCAGACAATAATTCAGGTTGGAAGGGACCTCTGGAGCACGTCAAATGAGATGAGGTTGCACGGGGCCTCGCTCAGTGAAGTTTGGAATCTCCAGGGGTGACTAAGGCACCTCTCCCTCCACTTAGCTCCTACATCTGTTCAGCCCTGAGTTGGTCCACACGTCCCTTCCAGCCAGGAACTGTGGGGAAGCAGTGGGGGAAGTAAAGGAATCTGGAGGAAATTTAGATTGTATCTTGTTATTCTCGTTCACAGAATATCCTGAGCTGGAAGGGACCCACAAGTCCAGCTTCTGTTTGTCTTTTATTCTGTATAAACTTAAAAATGTTACAGAGAGGTTGACTCCTGTCAGGAGGCTCCTCCAGGGGTGAGGGACATTTGAGTATCAATCCTTGATGCTCATCAGAGAGAAGGGGGGCCTGAACCCCCCACCCTTGGCAGTTTGCTGCTATTAAACACCCTGTAATTAGTGGGTGATCCAAATCCATTTAAGTCCAGCCTAAAAGATCCATGTCTTTTTCTCAAACAAAAAGTCCTGGAATTAGTTTCTTTTCCCCAGCAGATTATTTGTCACAGTCCAGATGTTTTGGTCAGGTCTAAACAGCTGGTACCTCCCTGTGGTATTTCTGATGTACCTAGAATTTATAGAAACAGTGATATCAAGGTATTTTTCTTACCTATTTAATGTTAAATGTAAGAATTTGTGCAACTGATTTTCTGAAGAGTCATCCATTTGTAAGACTTCTGTGGCCTGGCTTTTTTTTATTAGGCTTTGAGGCAAGAGGCAGCTTTCCTGGAAGCTCTTTCATACACATTTTGTTCTGAGCAGTATTTTTATGGAGTTCAGGGGCTTTGGACCTGAAGCAAGTATTTGTTTTCTTCAGGATCACGAGTAATGTTCTTTCCTTCCCTCTGCACCGAAGGGCTTAACATTGCAAACCTGTCAGACGGCTGAGACTGTGCAAAGTTAAGCTTTGAAATATTCTCAGTGTTTACTTGTGGTGGTGGTGGTTGTCTTTGGTGTTTTGAGTTATGAATTTCTTAAGGCGAGGGTTTATTAGGTTAATAAAAGTGGTGTGCTTAACTGTTAGGAGTTTTTACAGCTCATAAAAGTATAATGGGTTCCTTGCCTGCGTGTGGAAGGGATTTGTGTATCAAATGATTGGTTATTTATAGCATTCACATTTCAAGGTGTTTGGATTGAGGGTCCTGCTTCATTCTCATGCAGAGTGGTAATCCATAAACTCAGTTTATAGCACTCATTTTTAGCGAGGGGAAGCATTTCTAATTGTACTTGGGCTTGGGGTTTTTGCATCCAGGCTACTTTATTTTGCATCTTGGTTCAAATTGGACCTCAATCCTACAAAGCCTCTGTGGAAGCTTTGCTTTTATAAAAATGCTGCTGCGTCCCCACGTTCGCAGTGCCACGGCTGAAGTTGGAGGCTCTGCTGGGTGGCAACAGAGGCGTCTTTTTTTTACATCCCTTCTACTTTGCAAACTGGGATCTCGATTAACAGGCTTCTATGAATTAAATAATTCAGTACTGTTTTGTCAGATAAGGTTCCTGGTCTTTTATTTTCTTGGCTCTGTAATTCACTAAAGTATTTCCCAGTGCGCTGCGTTGCTCAAATAAGGGTTTGATAATAATCAGGAAGTTCTTTTGCTGTTTTATTTAAGAGTTGCGCTGGATTTCCTTTTATGAGTGTCGTGTTTGACTTCTCTTAGCAGATATTCATCACATTGCAGGTAAATGCAAATCTCAAGCCATACCATGAAGCAAAGCTAATGACAGCTGAAGGCTTTTTAATTAAGATTTTTCTGACTGAACGCTTTGTTTTCAGGTGATGTTTGGATACAGGCAGTACAGAAGTATATTCAAGTCATTGTGTTTCCTTGTGCTTTTGGATCAGTTCAGTGTGGCGTTAATTAATATTGATAAAAGATGTTCTCTTTTAAAAGAACATGACTTACACGCAAGGATGTTGCTGATGATGCTTAAGCCAGACCAGACTGCTACATCTCACTTAGGTGAATACTTTTTGAACAAGAAAGGCAGGAAAACAACTGCCTGTATTCTGGCGGTGCTGCTGAATTAAGCTGTTCTAGGATTGTAGTGTAACACCTACAGCTCCAGTTTGAATACCTGGATTGCCTGTAAATACACATTCAGGTATCTGTTATGTTGATAATGTATATTTATCCAGACTATCAGTGTCCAAACAGGGATCTTCTCATGCTTTGATGGTAAAGCTTCTGTTTCCAGTGCTTGTAAGGAAGGAATTTGGTTTTGTGTCTGTACAAGTTTCTGATCACTTTGTCAGGTGGTAATTTTATGTCCTCCTACTCTGTTTGGAGCAGGTTTCATTTCCAGCCACTTGAAATGTTTCTGGGGTTTGAGGTGAGGAGGCAGGGGTTGTTCCTGTCCTCTTGTTTGTTTGTTTTCCCATGGAGATCACCACAGAGACAGTTTATGTATAAATTGGAGTTTGTGCAAGCCGGTTTATAAGATTAATTGTGGTATTAGAGGGAGTGAAATGGCACCTGTTGTATCCTGATGGCAATGTGCAAACCACAAGACTTTCCTTCACCATTATCCTCGTCATGCACGAGTGCCTGGAGTTTGGAATATTTCCTGGTGATGGTTGATAAGCTATAAAATAGCGTTTGGGCTCCGAGCAGGATTAACCTTGAGATAAGGTGCCAAATGGGTAAAGGATGCAGAGTTAATGTTTCATCTTGTGAGGCAATTGTAATTTAAGAGCTCCTGAGGTGCTGCAGCCTTACTCCCCACAGCCGGAGACTCCCAGACACCCAACGTGGCTGCCACAAAGGAATTTTAGTGCTAATTGCACCTTCCGAGCTCCAAGGGCAGGGGGAGGTTCCCTTGCTGCTCTGGTTTCAGCCTGGCTGCTCGTCATGAAGATCAGATACACTTGGAGTAGCTCTGCCTGGGCTTTTGGGTGCTTGGTGGCTGAGCAAACTCTCTTACATCTCATGCCTGTTGACTCCGGAGTGCTGAACTTCCTCGGAGCCCCCCACACTGATTTATTTACTCAGTCCCCACGAGCCAAGGGATGTTTGCAGCAGCAGAGCTCACTGTGAGAAAGGTCCATGTCCAGATACACGAAGTACATTCACTAAACCTGTCTGGGGAACTCTTTCCTTGCAGAAAATGAGGCAGCAAAGGATACAACACTTTTTTTTTAGTGTTTGGACAACATGGAATTAACACGAGAGGGCACCTTGCCTGTTTCATGTGCTCATGAGTTTGAGTTGACTTCCCCCTCATGGACAAGCTCTGATCTCATTGTGTGCCCTTCCAGATGCACTCGTACATATTTAATGACCTTTAATCGCTGCAAACTGAAAATTTCATGACTTACATTTGAGCAGTTCATGTAACAGAGAAGCTTGAAAGATGCCTTCATGTTGGTAGACGTAAAGTACAAGTCCAATTATTGTATTTTTGTCAGAATTTATCACTATGGCTTACATTCAGTTCCCTAAAAGTGCTTTTACAATCTTTTTTCCATATAAACCCTCAGCATCATCATGTAGATGGAAGTTATTTTCACATTCGCTCATCACCTCAGTTAGTTTTGCCTTTATTTGTGTTGGCTTCTACGTAGCAAAGGGCAAAGAGAAAAATCACTCTTGGGAAACAAATATTGGCCGGGAAACTTGAGGACTTGTTGTCTTTGAACTGGCTTTCACATTTCTTTTTCAAACAAAAAAACAACAGAAAACCCCAAACAACAGCCTCTGATTTTTTTTAGCTGGCATTTAATTGATTTGTATGATAAACAAATATTTTTAAGTTATTGTTTAAACATTTCTCAGTGGTTTTGCCATGTGCTTTTCCAGACCAAGAAAGGTATGAGAAACCAACTGTAATTTCTTATCCAATGCAACTTGATGGCTCAGGCCACAACATTCCAGGTCTAACCTCCAAGGGAATGTTAATCTCCTGAAAATCTACTGGCAATTTAAAATATAAAATTGCTATCGTCTGTCTTTACAGGAGATTATTTGAGCTTTTGTATTTGGGGCCAATTTTGGCTTATGAGCTTAGGAGAGGCACTTTAAACCTTTCACATTTTATTTGTTATACTTCAGTTGGCTTTTCCAGCTTTTGCGAAGCTCCACAAGGCCGGTTGCTCTGGCTCCCAGTGGCTCTGTAGAGCTTGAGGCCCATCTCCAGAGGGTCCTGAGGTGTCACTGAAGGTACAGCTGCCCTAAATCTGGTAGTGGGACCAGGAAGAATCCGTCACGACTTTTATTTTGACTGTGTTATAACACCAGGTTCATGTCTCTGTTTCAGTGGGGTTCAGGATCAAATGGTATTTGAAACGGCTGGAAAACTGTCAGCCTTGATAAACTAATTTCTTAAATTGAGATCTAATGGAAAAAATTACATAGAAATCAAAGCTCTTGATTAATTGGGAAGTGCTTTCCCTTAATTCATAAAATTACAGGATGGTTTGGGTTGTAACAGACTTGAAAGCTCATCCCGTTCCACCCCCTGCCATGGGCAGGGACACCTCCCACTATCCCAGGGTGCTCCAAGCCCCATCCAACCTGGACTTGGGCATTTCCAGGGATCCAGGGACAGCCACAGCTTCTCTGGGCACCCTGTGCCAGGGCCTCCCCACCCTCACAGCCAACAATTCCTTCTCAATATCCCATCTATCCCTGCCCTCTGGCAGTGGGAAGCCATTCCCTGTGTCCTGTCCCTCCATCCCTTGTCCCAAGTCCCTCTCCAGCTCTCCTGGAGCCCCTTCAGCCACTGGAAGGCTGCTGTCATCTTATACAATCTGAAAAAATAGGAACTGTGAAGAGGAAAATACAGGAAAAAAAATTGTAACAGATATTTCATCTACCCTGGCTGTGGTACTAAAAGCTCTTATGATGCCATGGCCCCAACCTCGAGTTTAAAACCTTGCAGACCCTGTTGTTTACTGTATCATTGTTCATTTTAAGATTGTTTCAAGCTGCCCTATACAAGCTGTCTCTTAGGATCATTTTGTTTGGGTCTGAAATTCAGTGACCCTGAAGTGGGATGCTTTTTAGGGTCATGGCTGAGGAAGCTGCAGTGTCAGTTCAGGTGTTTTTGTTGTGCCACGCGAGGCAGCCTCTAGAGTTGGGTACAACATTATCCAACCTCTGTGGTCAGTACTTGCAGCCACTCCATGAAAACAGTTCCCTACCTGATCCATAAGCAACGACAGAAGTTTCCCAGAGGTGAAAACATCCAACATTTTCCAAAATACCTCTCTCCCCCTCCTCCAAGTTTCACACGTGCTCCTTTTCTCTGCCCCAAACCTGATTAGTACATTTTCAAGTGGCACCTTTGCTGGTGTTTCCTAACTCTGTTGTGGAAAATCTGCTGTGGTGAGTTTATTATTATCAGCCACATGACTGCTGTTAGAGAGGGACTGGAAATTCCTACCTGTGGTGGGAATGGACCAGTGCCTGCTGAATCCATTCCTTGCCGTGCTAGGCTGCTCCTGGGTTTGCTTTTCCAGCTCTCTCTCGCTTGCTGACTTTTCCACCCTGTTTGAAACGCACTGGATTTCTCAGTGAAAAAGCCCAAAGCGTATATGGGGAGTATGAATTATTTTTACACCACCTACGAGGCTTTTATCAAAGGCATAGTAGTAATTTGGGATTTACACAAGTGTGGTTTCAGCTAAGATCTGCATTGGATCCCAGTTTCAGACAAGTCTTGTGAGGAGCTGAAAAGTCATGGGAAAGGGGAAGGAGAGTGGCTTCCTTCAACCCCCACCTTCCAGTTTCACAAGTAAAATAAAAACTCATCCAAGGAACTCTGTGAGTAGCTTGGACACAACTCTTAACAATTATTCTTACACTCAGCCCAGCTTTGCTTAACACTTCTACAGCTGTGAAATGTAAATGTGAAGAAGTGACTCAGATATGTGATACCCTTTTATTATGGATGTCACAGCTCTCGTGTTCTGAAGCTGTGAAAGAGATTTTCATTCCCTGCAATAAATGGTTCTTGATGTTGAGAGTTTGAGTTTTAATTCTTCAAAGAGCAATTAGCTGATTAGTTTCCTGATTTGATGGAGCAAATGAGTAGTTGATTGTGTTCGCTTGGTAATGACTGAAGGTAGAAGCAGGTTAGCAATAATAGGTGAGATTTTCTTTTTGTTTGAGGTGCAAAATGTGGGATAAATCGCCAAAGACAGATAGCTTCTGTCGCCTTTAATTTCATCTTTAATTTCTAAATTTCATGCTGCCTGAAAAAACCACACCTGAATTGCTGAAGAAAATAATACCAAACTTTGACAAGTGAGTCCTTACTACAGGACGAATTAACTGGGGTGTTTGGATGTGCATCCTTAGGATCTTATCTTGGTGCATCCCAATTTTGCTTGTTCTTCAGGAGGAGCAAGTACCCAGCTCACCAGGGAGACACTGAAACTAGTAAAAGTAAGGGTGGAGTCTGGGTGTGATCATATCCGAAAGAGCAGGCAGATAATTTGACTATAAGGCCAACCTGCTTTAATGATATTAAAAACTTAATGAGGTGGAAGTGATGAGGATATAAGTTTCAATAGTGGCTAATGTAAGATTCATCTCTCAGTGTACCAGAAGCATTAAAGGATTCAGAAGTCTGTCAAGGAATATAATGGAGCCAGAATTTGAAGAAAGTGAATGATGTGCTGTTCAAACAGGATTTAAAGTGTTTCATCAGCTGAAAGGAGAGCTGCCCTGTGAGCCTTTGGCCAAGGTAACTGGGATAAGCAGCCTTAAGGCTGTCTGGATCCAGACCCAGCTTAGAGGCTCAATATAACTGTTTCTTAGGGGTTTATTTCATGTGACACCGTGAACTGGTGGAGCAGTTCATCTCTGCTGGGACGAGGTCTCTCCCAGCTCCTCTCTTCCCTCTGCACAGGTCTCCCCGCCTGTTTGCATGGCCAAGGTTTCAGTGGGGATGGAGCTTTCCATAGCATCTGGGTACATCCGTTTTCCATGTTGGGTTTTCTGCTGCGGGAGTAACTTGAAATGACTTAGAGAGGTTCTGCTGAGCACAGTAGTGGCAGAAGGTGAGGCACAGGAAGGAAGGACTCTCTGCATGGCAATAGCTGCTAGTTTGGCTCGCCACATCTTCCAAAACCATGCAGCACGCCAAGGTGAAGGGTTTTAATGTTACCTATGAGAGGTGATAATCAGACAAGGTGTGTTGCACAGGACAAATTGGCTTTGAGTCTTTGTTCCTGCGAGGACATTTGACTTTAAGGAAGTCTCTTATCCTGCCTGTGTGCTTTCTTAAGGGTATTTCACAAAGAGAGGTTTAATGAACACTGGTAAGACTGAGTTCACTGGGCAGTCATGGGTGCAAAGCCTGCCATGGGCGTTCTCTCTCAAGAGCTGCATTTAAAAACGTGACAGAGACCATGCTGCTCGCAGCCCTTGTGCTTTGCATGAGGCAGGTAAAACCCTTCCTCAGGAGCTGAGAAAAGCAGGTCACTGCAGTACAGAGCGTTAATCACTAACCAGCCAGACCAAGATAAAGTGCCTTGTCGGATATGGGACGTACGAAGAACATGGTTTCATCTAAGCAAGCATGTGTTGCATATTAATGACAGGTAAATTGGCTTTCAGGGTGTGGGGAGAAATTAAAATAAACACTGGCTTCTGGAACTCGTCTGGTTCTTCCTCCTGCAAAAGCACAGTGTAATAACAGAGGAGCAATTTTGCTCAGGAGGATTTCAGTTTCATGTGACTGCCTGCTTTGGCCAGTGGTCTCAAGCTTCAGCTTTCTTTGCTGCATGTCAGGTAGCAAAAGGCTGTGACATTTCTTTCCAAAAATGCCCGTGGAAGAAACTCCCTCTTATTATGTCTCTTACCAGGAGAAGGAAGTCTGCAAGATCTGTGGTCTCTGCCTGAGACATTTCCAGTCTGAGTTTATAAGGTGCCGTGAGGTGAAAGAGCAAGTACAGGTGACCGAGGAGGAAAGAGCAGAGATGAAGGAGGATTATAATTAACATGATTAGACATGAGTGTATTTGGGTGATTCAGCTGAGGTGCTGAACCCTGTGTGGAGGTTATTTGGTGTAGCCCCTCGTCATCCCGGCGTGGAAGGGTGTGAGCAGTGTGTCATGGCCTTCGGAATCAGCACCTGGGAGCCCTTTCCAGGGCCAGCATCACCGTGCAGGGACATGTTTGTGTCCAGGCCCCACGTCCTGGGTGTCTGCAGCAGTGACTCTGGGTGCAGGCTGTGTGCTTTACCCCATACCTAACTCTGTTTGTCACTGGGTGGATACCTTGGACTGCTCTCAGTGTTATCTGAAGCTTTTTATTTTGCTTTCCCCGCCTCTACGGCCGAGAATTCTCACACACTCCAAATATCCTCATTACTCATAGTCCACATCCCACTGCTTAGCGTCGCTTGGGAGAGCTGGACTTCCCGGGAGCCTGTGGGGGAAGGACAAGCCCTTTTCTACATGCTTGCACCTAAATTATTTTTGATGGGACTTGAATTTCTGCGAGCAGGTGCCCCAGGACTGACAGCTGGCACCATATCACAGCAGTGGCCGGGGAAAATGTGCTGCAGATGGCAGGGGCAGCTTTCCCTGCGAGCCTGTGAGGCATTGAGGGAGCAATAAGAAGAGCTGTCAAAGTGGTACCAAGCCTAAATGGTTCTTTTCCCCCAGAAGAAATTTCATACTGCCCTTGTATATGCTGATTGTCCTTCAGTGAAACCCAAGTGCTTTTTCTTGCTTTGAAAAGAGTGCTTGCTTTAAAGCTGGACAGGATCCATCCCGTCAGAATATCCCTAGAAGTGGAATTTGGCAAAAGTCCTGTTTCTATTCTCTAGCTGATGGGTGGCTGTCAGACTGCATGAATAAATTTGGTGTCTGGAGGAAGTAATGGTGTATATAATCCCAGTGCTTTAGGAGCAGCACTTGACACTCTCTCATTTCTTTATAGAGCTTGATCTGCATACAAAATGTGTGGTGGATGTGGATGCAAACAAGGTTATTCTTCACCCCGTAAACACCAACCTTTCAAAAGGAGATGGCAGGTAAGATTTTTGAATTGGGTAGGTTAGGTTGCATAAATGAAATATGAGTCTAACAACTAGGAAATGTAGGCCTTGGTAGAAGGTTTTTAGTTTTAAAAAATTATATCTATCCTTTCAGCAGTGTAATTGCCATCATCTATATAATAAGGCTTATTTTTACCACACTGGGAAGTTGAAAACCTTGTGCATTTTCTTCCTGCTCTCAGTAATATGTTAGTAGCTAATGTGTCCATGATCATTCATTTTTTTCTCATGTGCTGCTATGGGACTGGAGAAATTTAAATCTGCAAAACAATTTGAGCGGGGCACAGTTTGTCATTTTGGAATGAAGTTAATTTTCACAGGTGTTTTCTTATAATGGATCATGGTGTAAGAAGGGGAGTGGGAACATTCTGGAGAGATGTAGTTCTAGGAGTTTCTTGACAGTGAGGCATTCCGTGCATCAAAAATCCCTGGAGAGGTGGCTGAGGGTAGGGACCAGTTTGTGTCGGAAGTGGCATTAATGTATTAAATTACTGTGAAACTGAAAAGTCATGTAATAAGTGACAGAGTTAAGCTTGTGACTATTTAATTTACTGCTTGATGCAAGGGGAGGAAATGAAAAAATGTATGCATGAAACAAAATAATGGTGCAGGAAAAGGCAAAACCTGTTGCTGGCTGTCTGCAGTCAATCCCCTGTTTTCTGGGGGGGAAAAGGAAGAGATCTTAAGGGTAATAGGGGAAAAATTCAGTCAAACACATAGAAAAACTTTGTTTAAATTTTCACGTGAAGCTGAGCTGTGTATCAGGGGTCAGTATTCATTAACTGATCTCTGATCATTTAAGCTCCTCAAACCCAAGTGGCGGTAAATGGACAAAGCAAAGAGATCATCAGGTGCAATATTTACCTTCCATTCTCATTAGCTGAAAGATTTATTACAGACAGTGGGACTGGAGCTTTAATAAGTTACTTAAAACCAAACAAGCTGTGTGGGGGAGTGGTTTTGTTTGTATCAATATCCTCCTCCAGGAACATGTGCATTGTTCAGCTGCCAAAACCCTGCGTTGATTTGAGCCTCTAAAACGGCTAAAAATGGCAGGAAATTGAGATTCTCAGAAGCTGAGTCGGCCACAGCTGGATTAAAAATGTAACTTAGAGTTTCTCTAAAACATGGCAATGAAATGCATGGTTTATAGTCCCTAAAATGTGTTTTAAAACGTTCGTGGCCCAGCCACACATCATGCAAATCATGTCCCTTGGCAGGGGAGGGCTGCCTTGGCAGTGGCCTGAGGTCCCAGCCAGGATGGTGAGCTCAGTGTGAGAATCCAGCGCCAGAGCGAAGAATGCTTCATTTGCATCCTCACAAATGTCCGTTGCTAATCTAAGCAGGAAGCATAGGAAATTTATATGGGGTGATTTAATAGAAGAGGGGAAAGTGGAGGCCCATTAACTGCACCGAGGGTTTGCCTGCACACGGTGAGACAACAGATCCCAAAAACACAAGTTGGAGCGGTGAGGGTTTGGAACAGGGTCCTTTTGGAACAGGTCACACCCTTGGGAGGCTGCTGCTGAATTGTCTTGGCTTCTGCAGCTCCATCAGAGGAATCTTAAGTATCAGCTCAAGGAAAAGGTTAGTCTTAGCTGCAGTTTCTCTTAAGTCTGGGGGTTAATTTATGCTCAGGTTCTGCTTCCGTTTCCAACTCTACCATCAAACTACTTCGCCTTCTGTTACAAAATCACTTCCTTCGGATTTCTGACTTTTCTGGTGTCTCAAGTGAGCTGAAGGAATTCTGGCAAACCTTTTAACGAAACAGGGAAAAGAGAAGTAAATAATGTTGTAAATACACAGTTTAGGTCCTTGCAAAGCAGGGCAAGTTTGAAAACCTCCAGAGCTTTGCTGCATTTCTCATTGAGATGCCAGGGTCGATTTAGGAACTGGGAAAAGAATTTTAGAAACAGAACTCTGTGCTGTCACATCCCCACTTGTCATGACTCAGCCGTGCTCTGGCAGGGAGTGACATTTGGAAAAACAACCCATGACTTTTGGATTTATGCATTTTTTTTCCACTTCCATCCTCTCTGGGACAAACCAAGCCTGGGAGATTAAATAAAGCCCCCAACCTGAGGTGTATGGGGCCTGACTGTTGGATATGGAAAATTGTGTCCGTGTCATTGCCACTGAAATGTTGTCAAGTGTTCAGAAAAATGTAGCTGTCTCAAAATTTGCATTAAAAATTACAGAATGATTACAGGGTGATAACTGATGGACTTCACTTTTTCTTGCGTCTACAAACTGAACATATTATTTACACATTTCTCTAGAGACTTGAGGATTAATAGGTACATGTAAAACACTTGCTCTTAAAAAAAAGTCTCTTTTCACATGGCTGAAAAAAATCTGGTATTCTCCTGTTATTCCTTAACCAAGAAATGACCTTTCCTGAGCTGGAGAGAGGCAGCAGTTATTTTATTGAGCAATCCTTAATGGTGCTGTGCAGGTTTCAGTAACTTGATCACGTACAAAAGATCAATTTTAAAATCCATGGGATGGCCTCCAAGCTGGGCAGGCTTTGCTATTAACCTTGGGCTGTTGGGGGGTGGGTTTTGGTTGGGTGGCGGCTTCTTGTGTTAAAATTAAAATTGTGCCGTGTGGAAATGCTCACCCTTTTCTTCAGCTGCCTTCACAAAATTAATGGTGACAGAGCTTTGAGTTTCTGTCACAAATTTCCCCAGATGACCTCTGTAAATCAAAATCTCCCCTGAAGGAGTGTGAAGCTCCGGGGATTCGCTGTGGATGGATAATATCATTAGCATGACTTGTCCCCTCTTTTGTTTGCCTTCCTGAGCTGTCTGCTCCCTCTGCTCTCCCTGTTGCAAAGGTCAAGGCTGAAGTTTCTTTATCAACTCGGGATTTACTCGGTGCCGCAAAGATTACTCACAGCATTCTTACTCGGTGGCTGGGGCTTGGAAGAGGGTGTGAACTCATTGTGATTGAAGTGAATAGATAAGTCCTGGGCAACAATTGGAATGTTTGTGGGAATTAATTTTTTGGAAAATCTCCAAATTGACTCTAATTACTCCAGGTTCCTTTATAAGCCTTTTTTTCCTTTTAACTATCAATTTGCTTGTGGTGTAATTTTACATTTCCCAAACAAGACTTATTAAAAAGATTCAATTTTTTTTTTTGACAGGTCAGACAAAGGAGGTTTATTCTGTCTTGCAGACATAACTCTAATTGATGTGTAACTGATATGAGCTCAGAGATCAGTGATGTATCAGTCTGGCATAGCCCTGTGAATCAGCAGTGGTATTTGTAAAGCAAAGCGTTCATTAAATCTGCCCAGCAAACCACCTCCGAGCTTTTTTATTAAGAGAAAATGCTTAAAAATGAAACAAGTGCTGACTTCACTGTACTTTTGTTGCAGTTTGTGGTTTCTAGCTGCTTTCCCTCTTGTTTTGCAGAACAGAGGGATTCCAAAGACTGGCGCAGGGTAAAAACTCTTCCAAGGAATGAGTGCAGCTAACTGGAGCTGACAAGTGTGTTAAACCAGGCTGGGTTTTTCCTTTCCAGCGATTGTAACGGCTTTATAATTAGTGCTTTGTAGTAGATAATTCAGTAATTGAGGATCTTTATAAAGATTTGCTTTTAAGGTATCTATTTCTGGATTTAAACCAGTTTACTTTTCTGTACCCACACAGACAGGTTTTTTGCTCATCAAATCGTGGTTGACTCAATTTGACTTGATTTGGTTGTTTTTAAGGAGATCTGGAAATTGAGAAGAGGTGTGTTATTATCTTAGGCTTGAGGATTTTTGTAGCCTTGCAGCAGCTGAGCTCAGTGATTTCTGCTTTGATGAGGAACTGGGTGAAGCCCAAGTATATTTTACATAGGCAAGAATATTTTTAGAAGATTCTTCTGTCTTCCAATTCCCATTTTCTTTCTGAGACATCTGACAGTCCCAAAGAAGGTTGTGGGGAGATGGGGCTTGGAGCAACCCGGGGATGGTGGAAAATGTCCCTGCCCATGGCAGAGGGTTGGAATGGGATGGACTTTAAGGTCCTTCCAACCCAAACTATGATTTAAGTGTGTTATAAATTGCTGATTTCAGATGGATGGTGGACTTCAGGCAGTGGTTGGGTTAAAATGAACAGCCCAGTGTGTTAAAACTTTCCTGCGTTTGTCTTTGGACTGAAGTTTCTTTTTTCTTACAAAGCTGAAGAAGCTTTTAATCCTTTTGAAGAAATGAAGATTAGGGCCAATCCAGACAGAATCCTGGCAAAGATTTAAGTATTGAAAAAATGCTACCAGAAAACAAGAATTTTGGGTCTCAAGGACCAAGCAACATTAGTTCACTCGTTTTGAAGGGTTAAGTGCGAAGTGGAGGAATGGTAACAAAACACACGTGACTTTAAATTTAAAAACAAACAGATTGGTTGCTAAAAACTGGACTAGGGTATTCTTGCAAGCCCACACAAGCTCCCTGTGCTCTCTGGTAGCCAGCAATCCCGTGCTGCGGAGGCAGGAGCATGTGGGGAGGCAGGATAAGCTCCTGCTTGGCACAGCTGGAGCAGTTACACAATGCTGGGTCTGCCCAGAGCAAGGTGAAGCCGCCTTTCACCTGCCTGGGGTGCGTGGGTGACTCCTTAGCGTGACTCCAGAACTCCCCTTAAAGCTGCTAAAAGCTGAAAATAAGTCATGACTTAGCAGCTCTTGCTGTGGGGAGTGTTCGAGACCTTGAGCTCCCTCGATCATAGTGGGAGATGCTAATTTTAGCGTGGAAGTGCCTGAGTAGTGAGGTGGGAAAACTGCACGTAAATCGGCTTCTTGTGCAGAAATTATAGATAAGGGAGTGTGTTGATTGGGGTAAATGTACATTGAGTGGAAAAACATTAATTTTAAATTAAAAAATATGTCCATGATGCGATGAAGTATATATATCCTATTTCAATGAGCTATACAAGGAATATATGTGGAATGATAAGCAAAAATACCCCTTAAAGAAAGGTTTGGCAGAAATTGAACACATCACGATCCTCCTGTTTATCTTTGTTCTGTATCTTACAGTTTTTGCAAACTTACATCCATTTGCCTCACTCAGAGAGTCAAGATGCCTAGAGAGGAAATGCTGACAGGATTATATAGGTCTTCTTGTAAATGTAAATATGTATGAACTGGAAAAGCTGATTGGTAGGAGTAACCAGGAAAAATTTGACTTTTAAAAAATAACTTGTGGCAGCAGGAGCACGTCGGGGTGCAGACTTCACTCCCATCCCGCGAAAGGACACGCATGATCAGGAAAGGATGTGCTTGATCAGAAAAGGAGGCAAATGTATGAAGGCATCGCTAGTTATGGAACTAATCTGCAGAACTCCGCACTCCCAAGAAAACAGGCAATTACTGGAAGTCATGGAAAAATGCCCACATTTTCTTGAAAATCACCCAGGATCCTGCCTGATGTTAGGCAAGAACCACTTGGAGAGCTGTCTCATCCCAGGCATCTGTGTCCCCAGCTGTTCCTGCATTTGACTGAGGAGTCTCAGCTGTTGGACCCCACCAGAAATGGAATATTGGGCTCGCTGAACCATTTGCATGCTGTGGTACGGTTGCTATTTGACAGCAAAGCAATTTAAAGGGAGAAATATTATTGTCTTTGAAGATGGGTGAAAGCTGATTGCTGTGCCTTTGCTTCTCCATATCTTTCCTGGCATTGTATTATTTCTGTATAAACTGCTCAGGGTGGGGAAAATTCTGATTAGGATGTGTGGAAGGGACACAGATCTGCACTAAGCAGGAATGGCTCCCGCGGCTGAGTGGTCACACTGGTGCATAAAACTCCGAGAATGAAATTTTCTGGGTTAGATGTCAGTTCAGCATTGTCATCCAGGGAACAGATTTGTGCAAAGTTTTCATGTGCAGCAATGTTCCAGGAAGGAGGGGGCAGGGAGTGTGTGTGTATTCCCGAGACTGAGAGCTGACATCCAGAAGAAAGGGAAGTCTGCCCCTCTCGACATCCAAACTGGTGGTTTGTGGGCACAGAATGGCTCACAGGAAGTTCATGTTTGCAAAAACAGCACCATGAGATTTTCCTGCACTGCCAGCTTGGCCTCTCTTGCATCCCTGCTCAACCCTTACTTCAAGCATGAGCTTGTTCTTTAAAATTATGGTTGTTTCTGCTGGGTTTTATTGGTCAGGTTACTGAACAGCCTAAAGAAGTTGGGAGAGAAGGGAAAAATGAGCCTAATTTAAAATGGACAGAGTAATTTAAATGTGTGAATGAAATAATGGTGAAAACATTGCTTTTTCAGTCTGTTATCAGAGCTTACTTTGTAGGAAGTGGTATTAAACCTATATTATGGAAGTCAACTTGTGCTGGGGGAGGTTTAGGTTGGATATTAGGAACAGTTTCTTCACTGGAATGATTTCAAGCATTGGAAGGGGCTGCCCAGGGAGGTGGTGGAGTCCCCATCCCTGGAGGGACTTGGAGCTGTGTGGATGTGGCACTTGGGGACATGGGACAGTGCTGGGAGAATGATTGGACTTGGTGGCCTGAGAGGGCTTTTCCAACTTTCTGAATTCCATGTGTATTAAGGCTAGACTGCATCCAGCTCCCAGTCATCTGTTTTTCTCCAAATTGTCTTCTGATATGAAAATTATATGGCTAAATCCTTCTGATGAGTTTCTCCAGTACCTAGAAATCATTTTGTTCAAAGTGTCCCGGGGACAGCAGGACTGTCACCCAGGGCTCTGCCACTGCACCTCCTCAGGCTTTGGCTACACAAAGGAGAAATTAATTTGCACAAGGAGGTGAAGGCTCGCCACATAAAATCCTTATCTCATGTAAAATTGAGAAGTGGGAGTTCTGCCAGGAGAGAAGGGGGTTGCTGAGCTTCCAAGCTGTGCTTTTGAGGAAGCGTTTGCTCCAACTCACGTGCTTTGACTGAAGTAAAAGTGAAAATCCGAGACAGAAACCCTCCATTAATTTTTGTGATGGACAAAAAGTAAACAGAAGTTTTGAACGGTGTTTGTGTGTGCCAATGTGCTTAAAACAGACCTGTAACCTATTCTGTATTGCTGAAGTAAATAAATGGTGAGACTCGTGTTAATGATTTCTTTTATAGCTGATTCCCTTCCCAGCAGCTGGGTCACACCTATTTACTTGTACTTTTTTTATTACTGCAAACATAGGCACAGCTAATTAGGACTATCTGTTATTTATAAGCTCTGTGCCCATGTGGCAAGTGAAAACTGCTTTAACATGAGCCATATCCTCTTGGAGTGAGAACTTTGTGGCCGTGTCACTACTGGAATCATCTTTGGGCGTCTCATAATCCTTGGATGAACATCAAAGAGGCCATTTTTTCAACTTGCTGCTCATTTGACCAAGTTGGTAATAACCTGCTGCATTTGAGGGAACGAGCAAATAGATGAAGAATTAATTTGTTCCACATCATGTGATGTGAAGTACAACCCTCAGCTTGTGCTATATTTGATTCTTAATCTCCAGTGCTTTTTTCCTCTTTAAAACCCAAAACATTTGTAAAGTACCTGCAGCCTTAACTCGTCACTAAATTGAAGGGTTTTGCTGTGCAATCTAGCTGCAAGTTCTGAAGTACTCGTGGCATTATTGACCTGCTTGCAGACAGGAGCTTGGTGCTGATAATTGCTCAGCATCCAGTCCTTCAGGAAAACCCCTCTGGAGCTGCCCAAGGCTTTTGACCAGGATTTCTCCAAGGAGATGACTTCTGCTGCAAACAGAAAGTTATCTGCAGTCCCTTCCCACAGTGGTACCAGCAGTAGGGGCCACTTCCCAGAGCTGGGTTGTTTTCTGGGAAAAACCTCAACACAACCACGGAACAAAATCAAAACCCCTCTTGGTGCCATGTTGAAGCCATCAGAATGAATGTGTTTAATATTTGAGTGGAATGTAGCTTTTATTGAGCCAATTATGGCAGTTTTGAGGGAACTGTCTCAACAGTTTTGATTTTCAAGCCCACCTGTTTCTGAAGTTCTCAATATCAGGTCATTGAAGCCTCAGGGAGACTGTGAAGTGTTAATTGTTTTCTTGACTTCTTAAATCTACAAATGAATTTGCTTTAAGAGGAGTCTCTCTCTCTCTCTCTCTCTCTGTGTATATATATATATATATGTTTTTATGCCCAACCAATTTTGTTTTGGGGATGTTTGAGATTAAACTCCAAATCTTGATCTCTGATTGATACGATAATGAGGTCAGAAAAAGATGCAAGAGAGGATATTTCCCACCCTCCAACATGATTTATTGGTAATAACCAGGGTAACTTTGTGCTGTACAACTACCACACGCTCTGTTGCAGTCATTTTGACTGTGTCGATGTGTCCCCCAAGCTAATTTGAAATAAGATAATCTGAATGTTCAGGGTTGAGCATC
The DNA here is from genome assembly GCA_013389985.1 of Dryoscopus gambensis. Taxonomy (NCBI): domain Eukaryota; kingdom Metazoa; phylum Chordata; class Aves; order Passeriformes; family Malaconotidae; genus Dryoscopus; species Dryoscopus gambensis. The sequence continues at coordinate 42,737 of WEIT01006665.1, forward strand.
TGTGGCAGGACACGGTTTGATGGTCTCCTGAGGAGGTGGATAAATACCTCATATTATCAGTGAGGTCAGTTGGAATATACAGGCAGGTAATATCACATACAGTCTTTTAATTTCCTTTGGTTTTGGAAAATGGAGTATGAAAACTGTCAGGGTTTGTTTCCTAAATTATTTCTGAGTTTATTATGAAAAGTGAAGAAAAGGACAAACCTCTTAGTGTCTTAGAGTCATTGTCCTGAGGAAATTTGAACAAGTTTTGAGAGTTATTTGAGTGTAAATTACAAATTAGTTTGAGCTAATTTTTCTTTTTTTTGTTGTTGTGATGGTGTTGACTTTAGGATGGCACTGCTGCACTTGAGGCTACCGTACACTTACAGGGTTTATTCTGATTTTGTCACCAGCTCTGTAAAGGCTGGAATAAAACTACTGAATGCAGAGGACCTTGTTTGTGTGTGTTTATTACAGTGAAATGGGAAAATCGCACTTCCTGAAGCACCTCAAGATTTGCTTCAATGTTTGATATTCTTCTACCTATTTGAATGTCAGTAGATGGGGAAAAACATTACAGGCCCGTTTGTTCTCCTCCTCATGTGAGGAGAAATCAACAATCAGCATCTTGTAGGTATTTCTGGTTTTTGTTTTCCATGAGCTCGGGCTGCAGGAATGCAGCATCTGCTGCTCTTGCATGGGCAGCACCCTTCCCTCTGCTGGGAATGCTTTTCCTTCCTGGAAGGAAGCTCTGCAAGGGTGGCTGTTTATGGCCTCCTCCTAAAAGGAGCACTAAATTTTGTGTTGTCGCAGTTTTAGAAGTACCAAACTATCTTCCCTTGGTTGTAATTGGCAATAAAATAAGTTGTGTCTTTATCCATTCGTTTTGTGTGGAGCAGGACAAATTCTGGGGATATAATTCTGTGCAGCGCTGTGGGATGAGTGTTGCATTCACTGCTCTGGGAGTATGTGAAATAAAAGAACATTTTAATTAGTGCTCAAAAGTTCGTGGCAGCCTTGATAAGCATAAGGTTAGATAAGCATATACTGTCTTACAAAACTAATTATCCAATTGGAGCTTCTTTGAGGAGGGAAGCAGTCAGAGGAATAAGGATTTTTTTGGCTAAAGGAAGAGGGCTGGACATGAAGGATATCAGGAGAGGAAGGACGGACTTCTCTAAGAGCAGTGCCTGCATGAGGGGATTGAAGTTTTGCCTCAGCTCTACCATATGCTCCTTATCTGACTGTGGACTGCAGATTCCTCTCTTCCATTTCAAGCCTCTAAAATAAATCTAGCATTTTTCCCATTTTTTTGGTTGATATCTAGTCCAAGAAGTATTTTGCTGTGTGGGAGGGTGGCTTTTTATTGTTTGAGTTGGGTGGTTTTTGGTTTGTTCTTCTTGTTATTGTCATCGTCTTGGGGTTTTTTGTGTTTGGGGATTTTTTGGTATTTTTTTTTTCCCCCAGCAAGAAGCTTCCTGTGCTGGTGTATAATTAATTAGGTCACATCACTCAGTGGGGCCAGAACTCTGAGCCTTCATATTGTGGTAGTGACGTAAGGAAACCCTATATCTTAATGTGTATTGTCTGAGGTTCTTAGGCTCGTCCACTTACTTGAATTTTCAGCCTTTTGGAAAGCACAATACCATTTTCTGCCTTTCTCCTCAGGGTCTGTAGCCTCCTGCCAGCATTTTGTTCTGTCCCTCAGCAGTTGAAGCCTTACTGTGCTGATCAGATAAATGAAATGAAGGAACAGGGTATCCACTCAGCTTTATCTGAGTAGTCCTGCAGTGACGAGCACTTCCAGCTCTCTGGACTTTTTAAAGCATTACTTGTGTACATTTATGATCTGAATTTCATCTATATTTGGGAGCAAATATAATCACTCTAAAAATATTATCTAATATGATTAACTCCGATCAAAATTTAGCTCTGATCGAACTGCCAGAATGCAGGGCTCGATTGGAAATTGGGAAGAAATTCTTCTCTGTGGCGGGGGGGGGGCCCCGGCACAGGGTGCCCAGAGAAGCTGACGCTGCCCCTGGATCTCTGGAAGTGTCCAAGGCCAGGTTGGATGGGGCTTGGAACAACCTGGGCTAGTGGAAGGTGTCCCTGCCCATGGCACAGATTTGGAACTGGATGATCTTTAAGGTCTCTTCCCACCCAAACCATTCTGGAATTCTATGGCAGTGACATTATCCATTGTTTTATTCTTCTGTCAAACCTTTTCCTGGTTTGAAGGCTCTTCTCCTCACTCCTCTGAGCTCTCAGAATGGTATTTGTCATCAGCCAACTTCCATGTTGGAATGAATGTATGTCACAGCCCATATATTTCTGATTCCTTCCCAAAAATGCACCTAAAGATAATATCTTTGCAGAGTTTGCAGCCATGGCACCATGGAAAGGGAGAATTACAATGTGCTCAGCAGAAACTGCAGAGGTGTGAAGAAAAAAAAAAGGCTAAGAAAAACCATATGCAGATTTTGTGGCAGAGAAGAGAGAAATAGGGATGGTTGTGAGAGGAAGCAATTATCTGGTTTCTGAAACCACATTTGCAGCAGCTGAGGCTTAGAAGTATCTCTACTGCCTGCAAGTTTTCTTACTTAAACACCTGCCCTAAGCAGCAAGGAGGTTGTGAAGCAACTTCGTACTGAAACCTCCCACCCGTGCTCTGCTCCAGCCTGTGCAAATCCTCTCTGCAGAGTTGGCACACGTGGTTTTATCTCTCCCTGTCACCACTGAGGTATCTTCCTGTGCTGCTAAGAGTTTAATTGAATTGCAGGAGGAGCACTGGCAAGTCTTTCACAGTGTTCCCAGTGCGGGAATTATGTGGGATTAGTAGAACCATGGCAGGTTCACACTGCACAGGAGTGCGGGCGGTACAGAGTAAGCTCAATTCTGTGTGCTAAGTAATTACTGCAGCGTGTGGCCACAGGTTTGGAACTGGGCATGGTCCTCCATGACCCGATTTCTGGTGAGAGTGAAGAATCTCGTGGTTAAATAGTGAGGTGTTTTACTTGTGAGGGTGGCACAAGGTGAAACTGGTAGAGCTCTCTGAGAGTGTGTGATGTATATCCTGGTACAGCTTCCTGTGAAGCGGTGTCAGTCCTTGGAATCACAGAGTGGTTTGAGCTGGAAGGGACCTTAAAGACCATCTCATGCCACCCCCTGCCATGGGCAGGGACACCTCCCACTAGCCCAGGTTGTTCCAGGCCCTGTCCAGCCTGGCCTTGGACACTCCCAGGGATCCAGGGGCAGCCCCAGCTTCTCTGGGCAACCTGTGCCAGGGCCTCACAACTCTCACAGCCAGGAATTCCTTCCCAATATCCCACTCATATCTTCTCTTTTCCAGTTTGAAGCCATTTCCCCTTGTCCTGTCCCTCCATCCCTTGTCCCAAGTCCCTCTCCAGCTCTCCTGGAGCCCCTTTAGGCACTAGAAGGGTCTCTCAGGTCTCCCTGGAGCCTTCTCTTCTCCAGGTGAACTCCCCCAGCTCTCCCAGCCTGGCTCCAGAGCAGAGGGGCTCCAGCCCTCGGAGCATCTCCGTGGCCTCCTCTGGTTTCACTCCAACAGCTCCACGTCTTTGCTGTGCTGGGTCTCCAGGGCTGGGTGCAGTGTCCCGGGTGGGGTCTCACGTGAGTGGGGCAGAGAGGGAGAATCCCACCCCCCCTCCCCTGCAGCCCACGCTGTGGGATGAGCCCAGGGCAGGGTTGCCTTTCTGGGCTGAGACGGTTGAGCACTCTGTAATCAAACATTTCCTCATACCTTTGTTTTCCTTGTCCTCTAGTCCCTGTTCAGGTTCCTCGGGTGACATTTTCCCAGGTCAGGTCATGCCAGCAACCCCTTTCCAGAGGCCATGGCTGAGATTGCTTGTGCTCCGTGACAGCTCTTTTGCTGAGTAAGGAGATCACCTGGCTGCCTCCAGGTTGAGATGTGAGAGGCAGAGGAGCCCTGGAATACTTTGGAATTGCTGCTGGAGTGATGGCAGGCTTACTCATGGCAGTCTTAAACACAGGGATGTGCCTGTGGAGTCACAGGCTGGAAGAGGCCTCTGGAGCTATCTGCTCCAAGCCTCCCTCCTCAGGCAGGGTCCCCTGGAGCTGCTTACCCAGGATTATGCCCAGATGTTTTTTTAATATCTCCAGAGATAATTTATGTAGCTCTGTGTGCATTAATAAAACGATAAGTTGTTTGTGTACTGCTGCAGAGTGACCTGATTCCGAGTGGAATTTGGATTGCACCTGCCTCACTGAGATGTGGGAACTAAGCTGACAGAACTTGGTATAAATACCAGCTGTCACTGGATAATTGTGTCCGTAATTAATATGTTTGAAAGTGAGAGACAAGTTCGTTTTCAAGGCAGTAGTGATGTCAGCAGTTAATTGCAGCTTCATTTGTGAGGGGTTGTTGGCAAGCTACAAGTCTGTACCTTTTGGTAAGTTATATTTAGCAGAACATCCATCCAGAAACTGTAAAAATTAATCACAATTATCTAATGTTTGTCTTGAATAACTGTCTTCCAAATGAAAACTTAGTTTATACCTCATGTTGAAGTGGTACCCAAAGAAATTCCAATTCAAGCAATGCTGAGTGTTTCTTGTGTTTTAGCTGTTGACTGCTTTGGCTTGTGTGGACACAACCTAGGCAAGATGTCCTTTGTCCTAAAAAATCAAGGATTTTAACATTATTTTTTCTTTCCTTCAGTCATTTGTCATTTGGAGAGGATCTTGCCTGAATTTTGGGGTTAATTCTGGGAGGTTCTTCAGCACATTAATGGTTATAACCTTTAGCAAAAATTGCCACATGCGCTCCAGGTTACCATGGCTTTTCAAACAGCATTTTTCCTTACATTTTGGACATTAACTACTTGGATCCGTGAACCTTGACAATGGCAGATGTTGGTAAAGTGTTTTTTAAAGGTTTCTGTCAGGAAAAACGTTGGATAGGAGAAGGGATAATTTGAGCAGAGGACATCAGACACTGCAGGTGAGGTAGAAAGATGAGTGTTTGGAGCTCACAGGCTCTGGTCATGCCTGTGCCTTAGACTTGCTGCAAATTTTGGCAGATATAATTCCAAAGACTTCACTGGTGCTAACAAGTTCTAAAACTGTTGCCAAGTTGCGTAAAAGTCATTAAGCCTTGTTTATTGTCAGGATTAATGCTTAGAAAGAGCTTGATTCCTTCAGGAAAAGTATTGAAATCCATCCTTGCAGAAAAATGAAGTTAATTTTTATCACAAAAGAAAGTAACTTGACAATTTAGTCTCTCCTGGCATCTTTAGGCCAACAAGAAACTAATTACAGCATAATTGTGGTTTCTCCTGCTGTTGTCCCATCTGTGTACAGCGGTTTATAAGACATTATAAACATGGATGAAATGGCCATAAGGTAAAAATCTTTGCTGTTTTGCTAATGATTGTGCTTGACATTACGACTGGAGTTTTGGAGCAAGTTTTTAATCTGCATTTGCACGAAACATAATGAAAAATAATGAGTTTATTGTCAGACATGGAAATCTGTTTATGGGATTGGGACTGAAAAAGGAGGAAGAATCTTATGCTGAAACAGTTACTACATTTTTAATTGTGATTTGAAGGATGTAATTCGAAGACCTTTCAAAATCTATTTATAAATCAGATTGTTTTAGAATACAGTACCAAAGGCAGTATGGAAAATTAGTAATAATGGCAGGAGTACTGTATAAGATTTTTATTCTCCCTTAAAAGGAGAGATTCAGTTTATGATTTGAATTCCAAGTCACTGGAGCCTGTTCTTATGTGAGTCTCTTGCCACTGATGCTTTATAGGGAATCTTTCTCATTGCTGAAGCAACTGAATATACTCAAATTATGGCTTCTCCTACAAGGCTCACTTGTAGCCTTTTTCTGTTATTTAATGCTAAAAGAAAGAAAATTTTAAAAAATCATACCAGTGGTGCATCTGAATTTGGGGGAGGGAGGGAGGGTTTCCTCTGTGTCTCAAACTTTGTCTCAGGTTTTTGAGTGGCAGATGGGAAGGGACCCCAAAATGGCCTTGAAAACTCCCTGCAGAGTGACCTCACCCTGGCTCCTCCCAGGAAGGGCAAAGTGCCCAAGGCGAAGCAAACTTGTCCAAAGAGAGAATTATCTGTTGCCACAGGATTTGTGCAGAAGACCTGTAGTGGTCACAAAGGATAAAGAACCCGTTGGAAGTGATTTCTGTGCTCTCCAGCTGATGCTTGTTTGGGAGGTGCCTCTTTTTGCCCTTCCCAGTCGTCTCTCTTCCCCTTTCATCCGTCATGTTTGTGATGTACAAACATGGATAAGCAAACTGCTGTCTGGGTCTGAATGGAATATATTGAATTATAGAATGGTTTGCGTGGGAAGGGACCTTAAAACTCATCCCATTCCGACCCTGACACCTCCCACTATCGCAGGGTGCTCCACGCCCCATCCAGCCTGGCCTTGGACGCTTCCAGGGATCCACGGGCAGCCACAGCTTCTCTTGGGCAACCTGTGCCAGTGTTTTACCAATTTTGAAGTATTTTGGGGAGCACAGTTCTCATTGCTGTCTGGTAGATCAGTTTGCTGCCCAGGAAGCAGAGTTAGATGGATTGCTGAGTTTTTGGGTTACAGTCGGGTGTTAAATGCTGCAGAGCAGTTGTAACACCAAACTGGGGTGGTTTTGTCCTATGCTGGGTCTGAGTAGCACTTTTCCACCCCTGAGTTGCTAATGCAGGGTGTTTAACTTCAAGAAGGCCAACCCCAAACCTGAGCAGTTCTGAGGAGGCATCAAAACCCAGCATTTTCTGCCCTCTTGGGTGAATCTCCCTTTTTTCGGAGGGTGCGCTTTTCCTGGCCTGGCATTCTTGCCTAGGTGACCACAGCCGCTCTAAATGCTTTATTAATTTTTAAGTAACACACAGCTATGAGTTACTTCACCAACAACTTGGAGTATTTCATGGAATCAGTGAAGTGAGCACGTGGCAGCTTTGTCTGCTGGCTCACAATTCTCCCTGAAGCCATAAAATAGCTGCAAGCGCTGGAGTTTTGTTTTAACCCCCCTGCAAGGTTTACCTTGCCATTTATCATTTGAAACAATGCAACCACGGAGAACTTGAAAGTCCCTTTGCTTCACAGCAGTGATCCAGGCAGAGCAGGTTCCTTCCTTCCTTCCTAAACACTCGCTTTCCAAGGCTCAAAGTCCTTATTTTTAGAAGCATCTTTATTAGGAATTACCTATTAATGCTGTGTCCAGGAGTTTTTCAGTGTGTATGATCCTCCTGTGCTGCAGAAAACCAGACTAATCTTTCCATATTCTTACAGAGTTGGACAGGATGGATTGAATTGAGGTTTTTTGTTGATTGTTTAAAATGTTTTTACATGCTTTAACATTTTATACCTTGCACACAGAACCACCAATGCATATCGGGTTTATCTGATGAATCACTGATTCAAAACAGCTTATTCCCTTTCATCAGGTCTTTAATTAGCAGTGGTTGAGGATCTGGTGGAGATGGAAATATTGTTGATCATCTGAGACTGCTTTTTGCAGTGAAAGATTTACTGCTGATAACGCTTGTGGTGTCAGCAGCAAAAGTGATGCTGGTTCGACACTGCTCGCTTCAACTCCGAATCCTGCAGGGTAAATAGGGGCCAACTGAGTTGTTTGAAATACAGAAATATTTTCTAATAGTCTGAGTGATTAATTATTCCCTTTTCTACCTTCTGTCCCACTTGTTTACTGACACTGTCTGCTCATCTGCTGGCACTCGAGACTTTCGATACCATGGAGATTTTGGCTGAGGATCTGTGCTGCTTTCATGTGGGGATCCCTCTTTAAGTGGAGTGTTAGTGTAGTTTCCTTGACAGAAACGTGAAGTGCATGTTGATAGACTTATGCTTTTTATTCAGCTAAAGCCAAAAAATAGAAAGAATTTTGATTTCTGCTCTTTGGTACTTGAAAATTAGGTGCTTTTAAAATTTTTTGCAGTAGTCATTCTGTGAAAACAAGGTCGTTTTCTGTGCTGTAGCCTTGCATGTTTGCTCTTTGCTGTGGCATTTTTAATTCTGGGACTTTATTGGAACAATTCAGTAAAATAGCCATTCCCGTTATATAAACCAGGTAGTCTTTCAGCTGGGAGTATGGAATGGCTTTAGCTGCTTATCCCTTGTTTCTTAATTCTTGATAAGGAAGGCTTATGGAAAGGTTTGGAAGACACCTTAGGATAGGACTGAGGATAAAATGTGCTGTTTTGTGTGTAAGATACGTGCTGTGAGCTTATATTTGTCACATTACTGAAATTGCTTTGTTTTGCTCAAATGCACCTTCACACCACAGGTTTTAGAGGCTGAGGGATCATAAATAATGAAGTATTTCATGTGCTGGAGCTAGCAGAGGACCTCAGTGCTTGGTACAAAGTGCTGCCATCACTTTGGAAACCTGCGTTGTGTCAAGGGAAAGGTGGCATGAAGATCAAGTGTATGAAAGCCTAAAACTTGAAAACAACAGATTGGGAATTTGTCTGTAAGACTCTTAAGGGCAAAGGTTATGAATTGTTGGAACTGGCTGTGGCAGGTAACAGTGAGTTCTTGTTTGCAGGAATGAGGGTACATTTCAAAAGGAGCAGCGTTGGCCAAATGTCGTAATTGTGAGCTGGTGTTTGCAAGGTCAGGTTGGCTGCGTAACACTTCTTTCCAGCTTTAATATCTCTGAATATTGAGAGGATGAGATGGCCAGACTCAGAGTGGTGCATGGTTGTGGTTTGGGTTGGATAGGACCATAAATCTCATCCAGTCCCACCGCCTGCCGTGGGCAGGGACACCTCCCACTAGCCCAGGTTGCTCCAAGCCCCGTCCAACCTGGCCTTGGACACTTCCAGGGATCCAGGGGCAGCCCCAGCTTCTCTGGGCACCCTGTGCCAGGGCCTCCCCACCCTCACAGGGAAGAATTCTTTCCCAGTATCCCATCTCTCCGTGCCCTCTGGCAGTGGGAAGCCATTCCCTGTGTCCTGTCCCTCCATCCCTTGTCCCAAGTCCCTCTCCAGCTCTCCTGGAGCCCCTTTAGGCCCTGGAATGCTCTGGTTGCCTTGGCAGGAGCAGCTCCACGAACAAGCCTCAGTGAATGTGGCAGAAGGGAAGGAGTCACCTGGGAAAAGGCAAGGCAGTACTTTGGTTTTGGGCTTTAAGAAACACCATCTCCTTCCTCTTCCTTTCTTTCTGAATGCCTTCAGTGCTGGACAAAATCACTTGGGCTGTGAAATTCTCTTCGTGAGGTTGGCACGACTGGCAGCAAAACATGGAGCAGGGAGGGGGCGTGAGGGACACTGAGCTCAGGCTCTGCTGCCGGCACACACAGCCTTGGATGAGTTACGGTTCCCCTTTGTCACATCCATGCAGTGGGAGCAATGCAAGAGGCGTCAACAGACTTGTGATTCTTTTATTTTGTTAAAAAAATTTTAAAAAAGAAAAAGGAAAGCTTCACGTTTATTCCATCTGTTTCTGAATCACCTTGTGTGTGTTGATAGCACAGGTAGCTGAGTTAATACACCGGTGAACTCGTGGGCAAATGCATTCAAGAACCCAAACCCAGCCTGATCTAAGGTTTACAACATATAAACGTAGATTTTTTTTTTTAAATGTCATGCTCTGGTAGTTTGATAGGACATGTTTAAGAACATAATGCAAATGAACTCACTGGGCTTGAAATACTGCCTGCTTCATTGTGTATTGGTAATTGATAGATCTCTGGGCTCATTAGTTAAACTAAGCAGGGTTATATTAATTTTATTTTATTTGCATCAAGTACAGGGATGTTTTTGTGCGCTTGTCCATGGTTTTCTTTCTAATGAAGGGTTGTTTCCTATGCAGAGTTGTGTCATTTGAAAGGTTTTTGTGTTGAATTTTTCTTTTAAACACTCATACATCATTGGAAAAAATTACATTTAGCAGTTGAACTTAAAAAAGCAGTTCCATTGTAGAAAAATAAATAGGGGAGGATACTGAGAGATCTGATTTTTTTTTCCCCTGCTAATTTCTATTGGGTTTGCTCAGTGATTTTTAGGCAGGCCAAGTCCTCTGCCTGATTTCTGAAAGGAACCTTGAACTTGACACAAGCCAGGACCCTTTGAAAGTCTGACAAAAGAGCTTGAGAGTTTAAAAATCACTCTTTTGGTATCTGAACCCACTTCAGCTTAAAAATAAAAATCATACTAGGTATTCCTGATGTTTGTAATGTGCGTGGATTACAAAGGAGCTGTGGGGAATTGCAGCACTGGCAGCCTTTCAAGCAGCCTCTTACAATACAGCTTTATGCCTATAACATATTTTCTCTTCCTTTCTTTTTGCAAGTCATGTTTTAGCACATTTCTTTGCCTTTCAACTCTGGAAGGCAAATGCAATGTTTGAAATGCTGTGTTGTACTTGGAGAGGCTGGATTTTCCTCTTATTCTGTGAAACAATAAATGGAAGCTTGCATGTTTGGAATTGCACAACCCAACTCTTCCCCCTGGGAGCATTCGGTCATTAAATTCCTCGTGGGAAAATTGAAGTTCAAGGGTGAAAATAGAGGTGTAAGGAGGGAGATGTGTGCAAGGAAGGGTCTTGTCAGGTACTTGCTTTTATCACAAAAATGTTTTGAAGCTCTTCTGTGTGGGCAGAGTGCTGGAATTTGTGCTGGCTCTGATTCGTGAGAGTTTCAAAACCCTGTGTCCTTTTGGTATCACTTCTACCCAAAACCAGGTGGCCCTGGGTGCCTGGGCAGTCAGGTGAGGCTGCACCCCAGTGCAGCTCCAGTCTTGCATGAACGCTAATTTATGGATTGTACTGGGGAAGGAGAGAGAAAACTGCACAGAAGCTGCCCCTCCACCTGTTTCGTTTATAATCGTGCTGCTTGTACAAAGTGCTTTGTTCCCTGGAGATTGATTTCCTGGACACTGTCACCAGCACAACAGCTCAGTCCAGCCCTGAGCCAGGGCCAGGACAGGCTGTCCCCAAGGATAAACCCCCTCTGCTCATCCTAAACATGCTGGAGCGATGATAACTCACGAGAGAAACCCCACTTTGTGCTGCTGTTCCGCAGGAAGCTGCTACTGATTAACTAAGCAAAGAAATTGGGTGTGATGACTCCACAGTGACAGTCCATCGATCAACATCCGGTCTTCACCCTGTGTTTAAAATAACACCTGAAATTTCTGTATGGCTCTATTTTTATGGGAGCTGGTTAGGAAATCCTGAATTTACCTGTTCCAAGAGCGTGGGCAATTCTAACAAGGGCAGTACCTGTTGCTGCAGGACCTGGAGAGAGGGATTTTCTCGCTGTGTGCTGTTTTCCTGTGGCATCAAATGACCAGATTGAATATCCAGCATCTTTTCTGTGTTCGTTGTTATGCTTGGAGAGACTCATTCAATCAGCTGCATGAATGAGCATTTAAGGGTTTTATAAGCCAGAATGGACAAATTATGGTAATTAGACATCTTGTCTATTTTGTTATCCTGGCTGCAGAACAATAATGAGGTTAAAGGAATACTGTCAAGGTGACAAAGGTACCAGATTGTCTTACCTAAAACCTGTAATTTTTTGCTGTATATATCTGAATACTTTGATTTGACTGTTCTTTCTGCCTATATTTAATTTCTTAACATTTAGAGGCAGAGAGAAGGGGCAGAACAGTGCAAATGTGTGGTGTGAAATCCATAGCAGCTTCTTGAGTTTGTCTCTTAAATGCTGCCAGGTAACTGAAGTTAATCTCTGAAGTTAATTTTATACAATTAGAACCTGTAATGGTTCTAAAAATTCACATCTCTACTGAATATAGCAAACATGTATTTAATATTACAGAAAACTGAACGCAGTAGAGAAATGGATAACTCCTTAGGGTATTTCTGCATAGGAATGCCAGTGACTTCTATATGGGCTTTGCTAAATAATTGTATTTACATGGCTGAGAATTCGATGCTCATAATTACAGGTGATTAAACAAACAAAAAAATGCAACCAACTAAACCCCAACCTGTTTAGTAACATTAAAAATGGATAAATTAGCTGATCTCATATGTTAAAATCAAATCTGTGTTCAAAAGGAGCTGATAGCAGTAGCCAAGGACATCAAGGCTGGTCCCCGAAGGCTGATTTCTGAGGAATTCACTCAGCTGGAACATGTGTTCTGATCTTTACATCAATATCCCTTTGCTTTTCCCCCCCTTCCTCTACTGTGTCAACTCTTGTGTTTAGTTCTTAGGTGTCACAGGTTTTTATCTGAAAGTCTGATATTCATTTCACACGTGTTAAGTATTTTTTTGTGTCAAAGTCCTTTCCCTTTGTGAAAAAAAAAATGCTGAGGGAAAGGGACTTCTTTTACCCACCACTTTGAGGGCTGTGTTTTGGGAAAAACAACTGTTAACAAACTGGTTTTTGCGACACAGGCATCATCCTAGAGCAGCTGACCTTGGATAGTCTCCCAACCTGCCTGCAAAATAAGGACTTTTTCTTTCTTGTTTCATGTTGGCAGCAGCAGGAGGAGGAGGAGGAGGAGGATAGCCTGGTCTATCCACAACCTGTGTTTTTAGGCTGTGGGAGGAGGGGCATGGATGTCCTGCACTGTCAATACATCAGAGGAAAGTCTGCTGTCTGTAAATGCAGGTTTGTTCATTTTGGCATCACAGGATCTTTAGAAAATCGTGATGGTTTTATGAAGTAGGGGGGGAAAAAGCTTAAAAACATTTGTAGATGATGTTACAGATGAACAAACTTGGGTTTCACCGTGGCTCCAGCCATGGGCTGTGAGACTGTGGCAATCTCACTGCCAGCAAGAGCAGGGAATGTGGAAAAGGAAAGGTGTGTGCGGCTGTTCAGAGTGATTTTACCCCGGTGTCTGCTCATCTCCCTCATCTCTGCCCTGTGCTCCAGATGAACAGACCAGACTGGGGACTCTCAGCGATCATTTTGGCTGTTGGCTTTCCCCCCTCCCTATTCCGAGAGGAAATATTGGCTACATGTCTGTGTTTTCCCTGGTGCAGCATCTTTTCAGTTCGTAAATCTCTGCTAGCTGCTGGTGTACAGCAACTTGTTTGTGAAGTGACCAGTTTGGGGGTTATTATTTTTCCCCTCAGTCACTGCTTTTATGACTAAAGGATGGTTTATAGTGGTGGGCAAAGTGTGAGCTCTGTGGAACAACTAACCCACAAATATTCTGTAGTTTATTTTTAATGAGACTTCTGGTCAGCTTTCACGCAATAACTTTTCTCCCTCTCTGACAGAGAGTCCTCCTTCCCCTTCCCACCCCTCCCCCCACCAAAACAGAGGTTGGCCATTAAAGATAATGTTTTCTTTAGCAACTTGTATGTGTGGGTGGTTTTTGTTTTGTAAGGAAGCAACTGAGTTGATACATCCCCACAGTTTGGGGGAGTTACAGCCGGGAAAACGTCCCCATGGAAATGAAGATGGTTGAGTTTATTTAAAGTGGGCAAGGGATTGTTGTCACAAGGAACTGTTGTTACAAAACATTTTTTATGGTAATGATACAAACGGGAAGGAGTGGAGCTGACCTTCGAATTCCAGGTTATGTTCCGAGTGGGATTGTTGGGTTTTTGCAGTGACTGCGAGGCTGCTTCGTGACTCTGAGCGATGCAGTTACCAGGGGATCCAGCAGGACACTTTTGGAGGAATAATTTGATTAATGATTCTTGTTTTGTCATTCCGTATGACGAGTTGTGTGTTGAGCATTAGGTGTATAACTTTTAACGGGAAAATTATTATTTGGCTTTCAGCTTCTCAGAATGGTCTGATGTCTTTTGGATTTAGAAGAATGAAATATAGGTGATTATGAGAGCAGTTGCTTCAGATTGAGAGTAAGCCAGTCCTGTCCATCTGATAAAATTCCAATATCTGCCTGTTCATCAACACATATTCGTAGCTGCTCTTTGTATTTCAGGATCAGCAGAAGGTTTTGTTGAGCACAGTTCTAACCTCCAAATTTCATTTAGCATTAGCAAAGCAGTGCTTTTCTTGGTGATGTGTGTATTTAAAATAATTACAAGAGCTTCTCAAGATGCAAGAAGACACATCTGCTTTTATTCTTGTTTTAGGGCACTGCTGTGCTCAGTGCTAAATCCTGATAGTGTCACATAAAGTGCTTTTGCATCTGCTGTCCCATATGAAGCACAGTCAAGCAGGCAACAAGTTGCATCTAAAAGCAAGATATTTCTCAGCCAGAAGAGAGGAGCAGCAGGCAGCCTGGGAGTTCAAAGTTAGGCTTCAGCAGGAACCATCCTTTGGCTCTGTGCAGAGCACATGAAAGCCTCACATCCCATCCCTGTTTATGAATACCAGCAGCTTGCTGTGTAGCCCACACTTGCAGGCTAAAAATAACTTCTTTGCTATGCAAACTTGGCATCAGGAGCCGACAAGCTTATTTGGTATCACCTTTAGGTGGTGGGGTTTTTTTCAGGGAAATTAGTGGCTCCTTTACTGTGTATGTGAACTGTCACACTATTTATCACTGAGACCACAAAATACTAAACTCTTTTCCACATGGCACGTAGGAGAATTTGTCTCCCAAATAGATTCTTGGAAAAGGAAAAGAGAAGTTTTAAGTAAAACCAGCTGCCAGCAAGTGTCTGGTGCTGGTGGCTACTGTGGAACAAAAGAACAGCATGAGGAGGTAAACATTAGTTCAAATTTTGAGCTGGAGTTGATTTTTTAAATCTTGTTTCAGGTTTTTACACTTCTAGAATTTCAACTTTGTGCAGAGAGTGTTGTGCCCAAAATGAACAGAACTCACATGGAACACAGGCTGCATCTGTATTCCCCTCATAAAGAAATGATACAAAATTTGCTATAATTGCGGTATTTTAGTGATGGTAGATTAGTTGTAAGGGCTGCAAAAGTTGCAGAACTCCCTGACAGGAGGGTGCGGTGGGGGTCCATCTCTCCTCCCAGGTAATGAGTGACAGGATGAGAGGAAATGGCCTCAAATTGCGCCAGGGGAGGTTTAGATTAGACATTAGGAAAAATTTCTTTGTGGAAAGAGTTGTCAAGCGTTGGAACAAGCTGCCCAGGGCAGCGGTGGAATCGCCATCCCTGGAAGTGTTAAAAGAAGTGTGGATGTGGCACTTGGGGACGTGGTTCAGTGGTGACCGTGGTGGTACTGCTGGTTGACAGTTGGACTTGATGCTCTTAGAGGTCTTTTCTAACCTTTAGGAGTCTACAGTTCCATATTCAGGTGAAGAATTTAGAAGTACGAGCAAGATATTCCCTCAGATTCCAACAAGGAAATGTGATTGCTTTTCTAGGCTATTTCTCTCTTTAATTACATTGCTTTTTGACAGGATTAACTGGTGACAGTATTTTTGCAGGGCTATAGCACATGGTCAGTGGTGAAAATGGAGATATTTTGGTATTTTCCTGAGTGCCCAGGTATCCCTTTTGTATTAATCATTCCTGGCAGTGGGAAGCAGCACACGGGTCCCAATTTCTGGATGATGGATTGCTCTGTTCACTAGGACTTCCTATAAAACCAGTTTATTATGGTGACATTCACAGAAAAGCCAAACAAATTGTAGATGCTTTAGTCCAGAAAAAGCTTTGGAGCATTGAATTCACAGCTTTAGATCTGTCCTGCAGTTGGAGCAGGGTCATTTTAGATTAGATCTAAGAGGGTTTTTAAAAAGGGGCCCTGGCACAGGTTGCCCAGAGAAGCTGTGGCTGCCCCGTCCCTGAAGTGTCCGAGGCCAGGTTGGACAGAGCTTAGAGCAGTCTGGGATAGTGGAAGGTGTCCCCGCAGGGTTGGATCAGATGACTTTTAAAAGGTCTCTTCCAAACCATCCTAAAATTCTGTTTACAGTGGCTCCGTGAGACTCATTCACACACAGCCCTGGGGCATCATTTCTTGTTATCCACCTCTGTGATTCCCTGTTCTGTCTGCTATTTTCTCTATTTTTAGCTCCTTTATATTGTCTTAAGTGAGGGGAGGGTACGAAATAGCCACAGAGCTGCATTTGTGCAGCACAGAACACTTGACCATACAATGAACTTTTAATTGGCCTGAACGGAATGTAACCCAGCACATGTGTAACATCCTGAAAAGGACTTTTTTAATATCTACAACCATAAACAGCTTTTGCTCCAGAAACAGAATTATGGAAGGGTTTAAGTCTCCTTTTGGGGTGGTTTTTTTGTTTGAGGGAGAGGTGTTGAAAGGGATTTCAAAAGAGAAGGCATGCTGGGGGAGATAAACAGCTCTGGGAGTAAGAGCAGCACAGGAAGCGAATCCATGGTGTTGCTTGTGGGAAGCTCTTAGAAGTAATTAGTGATAAGAGTGAGGCAGGAGGAAATCTGGTTGGCAGCTGTGGCACTTTCAGCAGCAACTCTGACCTTGGCTTGTAGGTGCTTTGAGGCTGCTGGGGGAAGATTTGCTGCCAGAGCTCCCGGGTTTTACCTGAACCTTGGAAAATCTGCCTGCAACCTGCAGGGTGTAACTTCTCATCCCGTGGCTAAAGGCCCTGCATCCCTCCTTCAGGCACTCCAAAAATATGTGATAAAAGTTGGTGATAGACCAGAGGACTCGTGTTTGCACTTTTTAGAAGCCTAATCTAATCGTGGAGCACCAGGAGCAGTCTCCCAGGGGTCTGCCCAAGGGTGGGAATTGCATCCTCCTCACAAACACTTCTCTGCCCTGCCCTGGGACAACAGGAGGAGGGTTGGCAAGAGCCAGCGAGTCTCTGGCCGGAATCCAAGCCCAGGAGATTGGTAGGCAGGAAAGTACACGGTGGGATTTAGTCTGACACAATTTACTTGGCTGAAAGGGATAAGCGATGGTGCACGGTGCGTGTTTCACCTTGTTAAATATCTGCGTTCTGCTGCCAGAGCATGAAATGATAACTTAATCCCTGATTGCTCCTTACAGCCCTGAAGGCAATCATCTCTGGAAGAATTTTTGTCAGCCAAAAATGTTGTGTGGCTTCACCAAGCCTGGTTTCAGTTCCTTTTCCAGCTAACTCGCTTCTGAATTAATTTGGGGCCAAATGCTTTTGCACTCTCAACGTTGTAGCTCCCACACTTGGTCCCACCAGCCACACTCCTCTGTTCCTGATTCTTATTTTCTTTTCCAGAATGAATAAATCAGCAGCAGTAATGAACAAACCCTTCAGCAACTGCCACGTTGTTTTTTCAGGGGTAATGGGTGTCAGTACAAGTGTTGAGTGAAAGAATTTTTTGTACACAAGAGTAACTATCACTGGAACAAAAAGTTAAGGAATAAATGCGTATTCAAAATTATCTTCCTCATTAAATTCTTCAGGATTATCTGATTGCCCAAATGAGAGCTTTCAGCTGGAACACGATGGGCATGAAAGAACTGCAGTGCTTTGAAATAGTTCGGTGGTGTGTTGACTCAAGAATAGTTCACAAAATATTTCCTACACTTAAAAATGACCACAGCCATTTGCTGAGGTGGCAGGGAGAAGAATAGACAACGCAGATGGGCAAGTTCATCATGTGGCCAAAAGATGAATTTGGGAAATTTAGGGCACAGAGGAATGCTACAGTGAATCAGTAGCACCTATTTAGTATGAAAAAATTGGGCTTTTTTCACCAAATAATGAAGTCTGTATTTCTGGGGTCTCTCTTTCCTTCTCACTCCAAAGACGTTATTTTTTGTCTTCAGAACAAGTTCTTGATGCAGATCTGTTCACTTTAATGCAATTCTAGGTTTAAGCAAATACTTAATTCTGCCTAGAGCACTCTGACATTTTTTTCAGCAGTCTGGAGCCATTAGGAGGGCAGATACAGGACATGGGAGCCGAGCTGTCATGGTGAAGGCTTGCCTGTAATTTTCATAATATGCTGTATTTTCCCTTTGCTTTTCAGCAAACAGGTCAATTATAGCTTATTTCTCATCCTCGTGCTGGGAAGGAAAAGCAGCTGATTGGAGTGGTACACTGAGGATAAGGATTGCTTTTCTAGGTCAGGCAGAAGAGACCTTGGTGCAAAAATGTTACCCTGGAAAGCAGTTCTTTCTTGGTTTCTCAGGGACAAAGTTTGTATTTATTTCCTCATGCCAGGTACTCCTGTAGGAAGATTCCTGGAGGGTGGGGTTAGATGGGATATTGGGAAGAAATTGGAATAAGAGAATTGTAGAACTGTTTAGGTTGGAAAAGACATTTAGCCCAGCACTGCCAAGCCCACCATTAAAACATGTCCCTAAGCACCACATCTCTACATCTGTTAGATCTCTCCAGGGCTGGTGATAAGGATATTGATTGCTGCCCGATTCCTTATCTCCACGTTATCAGTCAGGTTGTCTTAAATGGGTTGGAGGAATACAGGCAGCATTGAAAGAGTTGAGCAGGGAGGGTACAGAGCCTGTGCTCTTGGGAAGGGCAAAAGACGGCGTGACATTGTTCTTTTTTGAGGTATAGAAACACTAATTGTACTCTAGCTGAATGTTTGTGGCTTCTAATACGTGTCAGGATTTTGTTGAAGTGCTCTTTTTGAGATGCCAGTGCCCCAACAAGCTGCTGCTCTCGTTTGCAGTGTGGTTCAGATGAGTTTTGCTGTTCTTTCACCTCCCAGGCTCCTTGGATGCTGGCGGAAGGATTGGGGTGAGATTACACAGATATTGTGCAACGGCCTCCAGGTTATCACTCTGATCATGGAACGTGGATGTGCTGAAGTGAGGGAATTCAGGTTACTGAACCGTGGAGCCAAGACAAATCACTTTTTTATGCTAATGACCAACCCTTCTTGCCTACAGCTCTTATCTTCTCCCTCTTCCCCATCCACCATTAGACCAACATCATTTGTGGTTTCCCATGTGTTTGTATTTTAAATACTGCTCAAATCCCTCATTTGGAGTTGGAGCCAAAACAGGCCGTGAATAGACTTTACCACATGAAAATAACACTTTCCTTGGCAGGCATCTGGTTCTGGAGGCACCAAAAATGACTCTGGGGTATAAATTTTGTCACTGTGCATGTACCCTCTTCATCAGCTGGAGATCCAGTGGTGCTGAAATTGCACCGAGATTCAGAAAGCGACAGGCTGCTGGATCCAGTGAAATTCCCAGTCTTGTAAATGCCCTGTGCATACACCGGCTGCACCATTAAGATTGATTTCTGTACAAAGTGTGGCCACAACAATGTTCTTTTTTGAACTGCTGCCGCTTCAGACATTTCCTACTTTCTTAATGCCTGCTGGACGCACTGAAGAACTTTGAGAACCAAGTCCAAAGAGAGGAAGGTGGCACTCTCCACTGGAGGACAAGGCAGACCTGTGGAACCAAAAAAGAAAGTGAAGGGAACAGTTTGACTCCTTATTTAGGCCTGAAGGCTGGAAGGTGTCTCTCAAGTTGCATCTGTGATTATCTAACACAAATTGCCTGGACTGTTGTGAGATAAACGACTGAAAGTTCTTTGGGGAGTCAGAAAATGTCGAGTGTCAGGTGTTAAGAGTACAGAGCTGCCTCATGGTGTTGGTAATTCAGTAGGAGAGCAGACGGGGAATTAGCAAGTACTTGGAGATACCTCTTCTACACATTTGTGCTTGAAGGGAGTTAGTGCCTATTTTAAAGAAATGGAAAACATTACCAGTATTTTCTAAATGCTCTTGGTGAGGCATTTGTTTCCTTTGAGTTGAAGAGTCCTTACAGTAATTTCCTTAGTGTTCAATGATTGATAAATGTGAGGGTGAAGAGCTTGTGGGCTGCTCTGGAGCCTCCATGGCTGTGGATCCCTTCGTACTCCTGAAAATGCCTCTCTTTTTCTCTTTTTGCTCTTCCTTGCTTGAAGCAGAGAGGGGCTGAAGGAGATTTTAGAGAGAAATCCTTCCCTGTGAGGGTGGGGAGGCTGTGGCACAGGTTGCCCAGAGAAGCTGGGGCTGCCCCTGGATCCCTGGAAGTGTCCAAGGCCAGGTTGGACGGGGCTTGGAGCAACCTGGGATAGCAGAAGATGTCCCTGCCCATGGGAGGGGGTGGAACTGGATGGTCTTTAAGGCCCCATCCAACCCAAATTGTTCTTGGATTTTTCTTTCTTCAAAGGATGTTGGATGCGCGCATTTGTATTTAGGTACTTGTGTAAATATAGCAGGTTCCATGGAAAAATCAACTCTCTTTCAAGAAGGTGATCCTGGTTGATGTATTTGTGTTTCAGAGAAGTCAGACAACCTCAGACTCAAACTGGTTTAAGGTAGAGGCTCTAATGAGTTTATGGATTGGATGATACAGCTGGGTGATCTACCAAAGGTGGAAAGCCCGGCCTTGGTGGACCTGAGAGAGTTCTTGAAATACCCTTTCATGGATTAAATTCCTTTTAGTTCCAATCTTTTGCTTTCCGTAGTGCCCAGGAGATCATTCTGGGATTAATCCTGCACGCCAGTAGCTTGGCTAAAGGTTACCCTGGATGTGAACACTGAGTTTGTGGATGCTGTAGAACAAGATTACCATATATTGTGTATTTTCCTGTACGTGCTGCTCCACCTGCCATCATTTTCCATTTGGGATCTGCTGGAGTTAATAGGCTGCCACATCCTAAGGAGGCTTTTCCCTCCCTCACATGGTTATAAAATGGTAGCTGCAGCCCACTTCATTAAAAAATACTGTAATTCACAATAGTAATTGAAAGTTTGGGGACTGGCTGTTCACCAAACATTCTCTAGAGCACAATAGTATCCTGACATCTGAGTATTTACAAACAAAAGGATAAAGTTGTAATCCCCTTGTCATAACACCAGCTTTATGGGATCCATGCACCGTTTGCTTGTGGTCAGGACTAAGCAGATTATTGTACCAACAATACAGAAAATTTTTGCTCCAAGTACAAAATACCCCAAACCCACAAAGCTGCTGCTGCTCAGCTTGAGTTCTTGGGGTTTGGGGCCTTTTTTTTTTTTTTTTTTTTTTTTGATTGTTTTGAGTGAGCTGGCAAAAATTAGTTTTGTCAGTAGAAACTAAGTAACCGCCAACTACGCCTGGAATGCCTTGGAGCACTGGAGGAATTTTCCAAGGAACAGTGATTACCTTTGTTCCTTTTAGCTACACAAGTTTAGGCTTTGAACTGTGTATGCTCTCTCACAGTTTGTTTTGTTGGTGTTTTTTTTTTTTTTAATGAATTTGGAGATTTTGTTTTAAAGAGGCTGTTTCTGATTGCAAAAAATCTTCTGCTCAAATAGGGCAGCGTGGTTTTCTCCCAAAGAACTCAGTATTGGCGTGGAAGTAAAAATGAGACTCTATAAGAATAATATTAATTGCAGGACATCATCAAAAATTGGAGTTTGGTGGGACTCAGCATTTTGATATCACTTGATCTACATGCAGAAATGGGGTAGAAATATTTATAAACTGTTTAATCCAACAACCTTAAGCACTTTACAGGCTGAAATACTCTGAAAATGGATTTCTGAGTATCATAGGATAAGCTTGAAGTGATCAGACTTGATTTAGTTGACTTTTCCTCTCATTGTGTATACCTGGCAGCAGCAAAATGGGTTGCGAGTTGTATTTGTCTGATAGGCAGAAAGAGAGGAAACGGCTTCTCAAAGAATTCTGCTTTTTCTTATCAGCTGTCATACTGCGGTCTTTCAGTTATGTCTGTGTTAGTAAAATCATTTAATCTATTGTCAGCATTGCATTTCACCATTGGCTGGCGCTTTTTTATGCCATGAAAGAAATTCTGCAGCGGAAATTTAGACAGTAAAACTCTGACCATTGCACTGCTGGCTCTTCAAAATACTTCATTCTGAGTCCTTTTTCCATACAGGAGAAAAAATAAACCCATAAACTACAAATTAAACTGTCTGCTTTAGAAATATAACTGGGCTCCCAAATTTGAAACAAATTCAAGATCCTCCTGGTTTGATTTTTTTTTTTTTTTGTGCCTCTGTTGCATCTGCTCTGCCTGGAGTTGTCAACCTTGAGACTTGCTGGTGCTGGAGCTCTTCAGTAAGTCCTGCACCTCTTATCAGCTTCTCCACTCTAGGAAGGTCCTGTAGTACAGTAAAGGATAGGGAAGCTTGGAAATCATGAGCCCAGTTACTTCAGAATAAAAGGCTCTGGAATGGTGGGTTGTTAAATCCCGTCCCCTGTTCAGGCAGGTGTCTAATGCCGAGGCAATGAGAGCACTTCCTTTGGAATTCCACTTATCTACACCCAATATTTGCCCTCTGAGATATAGCCAGGGGTCATAAAATCATAGAAGATCCTGAGCTGGAAGGGGCCCACCAGGATCATCCTGTCCAACCCCTGGCTCTTGCCCAACAATCCCACCCTGTGCATCCCCAAGAGTGTTGTCCAAAATCTCTTGGAGCTGTGGCAGCTTCGGGGCCGTGCCCGTTCCCTGGGGAGCCGTTCCAATGCTCAAACACCCTCAAGACTGAAAAGCCTTGTTTGAAGGTTGATTTTTTTTGAGAAACCCTTCAGTCCATGAAATGCATTATGTTTTAACCCAGTGCTCTTCAAACAGAGCCTTGTTTGCTTAGCAAAGCTCTGTGCTGAGGTGCTGGGAACGGGATCTTTGACGTTTCTGAGGTGCTCCTGACTCTGCTGTGTTTGAGTAGGGAAGCTCATGGCAGGTGAGTGAGAAGGAGCAAGGGAAAACACCTTTCTTTCTAGTGGAAGGTATCGCTGCCAGGGGCACAGGATTGGAACGGGATGATCTTTAAGGTCCCTTCCAACCCAAACCATTCTGTGATTCCATGAAAACACTGTACAGGAGCCACAAAAGAAATTAGGGTTCTGGGTTTTCCATACCATATTTTGGGCCATACTTAACCAGGGAAAGGAAGGAAGGAGAGATTTGTGGGGACAACAAACTCTGCCCAGTGTAGCTTTGGTTCTTTGATGTCGTGGAATATTGGTAAATGGTGCAGTTGTGTGTGTCAAAGCCTGGGACAGTTATTGTATTACTTCTATCTGCAACAACTTATTAATAAAATCCCAGAATTCCAAAATGACTGGATCCAAAGAGTAAATTATTATTACACACGATGCCAACTTTATTTTTAATAATATTTTTAAACTCAACTGGGAGCATAAAGGTGTGGCCTTACAGAGCGATCTCCGGGAGGCACAGTCACTTTCCACTTGTAAACCCCAAGGAGTTTTTCCCCATCAGTTTGTTCTCCTAGTTGCATTTTTAGCTGCTTTCTAGAGTTTATGCTGGGCAGTTTCTGCTGAAGGACATAAAATAGCACTAATTACCCTGGAATTTGATACGGTTGTTTTTGCAGTGGTTATGGAAGATTGAAAGTGGAAAGCAATAAGAATTGCTGGAGAGATTTGCTGAGACTTTCCTGATTCACAGTTGGAATTGTTGCCTCTCTTTTTTTCTTTTTTCTAACCCTCAAATTTGTATTACATTTTGCTAGTCCAGAAGCTTCTGAAAATGACAAAATGTTATGTTTCAAGTCCATAAGCCCAGCATAGCCTTGTGCCACTTGGCAGTATCACTCAAATGTACAGTTTGGATGTTGTTGCAGTCGCTGTTGGCACAGGAAATGTTCTTTTTCAAAAAAAATACAGAGAAGCAAACCCATGCCTGGCGTGTCAGCTCCTGTCCTACAGCTTCTGGAGCTCTTTTCCCTGCTTCCTGCCTTGCCACCTCCCACCTTTCTCCTCCCTTTGCCCCATCTGCCTGTTTCTGATTTAGACGAGAGGCGAGATGTGCTGTGACTGATTTAGAGCATGTGCTGATTTGCCAGCTGGCTGCTATCTGGGAGCTGTGGGCTCAGCCAGACAGAAGAGATAAGGGCTGAGCTCTCCTCGCCTCTCCCCAGCCAGGGTTCACCTCTGCTCGTTTGCTGAGGTGTTTTCCCCCTCAAGATTTGCACAATCTCAAATATACTTAAGCTCACTAAACTTTCCTTCCCCTTTTGAACATGGAAAAACTGATCTGGGTGTTAGTAAAATGCCACTAATAACTATGGTTGAACAGTTTATTGTGTTTGAAGAAATAATTTAATTATTTTATTTAGGAAACTGAAGCCCTGGTGGTATTGCAAATACACTGATGGTCTCAGCTGGGACCTGCTCTGATTTTATCTGCATTTTTACACTGTGCCTGAGATCTGTGGAACCACCAGAATGTTTATAGGAAAACAAATGTGTCCTGATCAAGAAGCTTGATCAGGACACATTTACACCATGTAAGAGGTACCTTAAAAAAAACCAATCATTCAGGCTGCATGTCTTCATTCACTCTCAAAACAGCAGATACATTCACAGAATCACGGAATGATATGAGTTGGAAAAGACCTTAGAGGTTATCTCGTTCCTACCCCCTGCTATGGGCTGCAACAAATTCTGTTAGCTGTAGGATGTTTTTTTGGAGTAGTCTTCCTCCTTTTTTAATTTTAGAATTAAATTAGATACATTAGATTCCCCCTACTCCTGTTTGACATTGAGCTGAGAAGAGATAAAAGAAGGGAGTTGGTGAATTCCTGTCAGACTGGATACGAGTGAAAACAAGTAGCTGGAAGCATCTCAGTGACATCCTTCAGTGGCGAAAAGATAAGTTTTCCCTCCCTGCCTTGGATGCTTCTGCTGCATCCAAGATAAATGGGAATTTTTGGCTGTGAGCCGAGGAACTGCCTGCCCCTCGGAATGGCAGCATCCTTGGGGATGGAGAGGGACTTTGGACAAGGGATGGAGGGACAGGACACAGGGAATGGCTTCCCACTGCCAGAGGGCAGGGATAGATGGGATATGGGGAAGGAATTGTTGTCTGTGAGGGTGGTGATACCCTGGCACAGGGTGCCCAGAGAAGCTGTGGCTGCCCCTGGATCCCTGGAAGCTTCTCTGTGCCAGGGCCTCCCCACCCTCACAGGGGAACAATTCTTTCCACGTATCTAACCTAAATTTCCCCTCTTGCAGTTTGAACCCATTCTCCCTTGTCCTGGCACTCCAGTTCCTGATGAGGAGTCCCTGTCCAGCTTCCCTGTCACCCTTCAGACACTGGAAGGTGCTGTGAGGTCTCCACATAGCCTTCTCTTCTCCAGGCTGAACAGCCCCAAATTCCTCAGCCTATCTCCTTGGGAAGGTGCCTCAGTCCTCTTACCAACCTCATGGCCTCCTCTGGGCTTGCTCCACCAGTTCCATGCCCTTCTTACATTGGGGACACAAGAACTGTGTGCAGGATTGCAGGTGGGGTCTGACAAGAGCAGAGTAGAGGGAGAAAATCACCTCCCTGTGATTTTTTAATTTTAGAATTAAATTAGATACATTAGATTCCCCCTACTCCTGTTTGACATTGAGCTGAGAAGAGATAAAAGAAGGGAGTTGGTGAATTCCTGTCAGACTGGATACGAGTGTGTTCCTGTCGTGTGTTTTGTCCCTGCTGTGGGGGTGACGCTGTTCTTGTTGGTATTTACCTTTTCCTCACCTCTGAGATGGACAGGAGCGCTTGAGGGTGAACACCCAGCACTCCCCTTGTGTCCTTGCAGCAAACCAGGCTGCTGTGGGTGCTCTGTTTCCCCATCTGTTCATTTCCCAAGGGATTCTGAATCAGGCTAAAAATCTTTTCATGGGTTTCTGGGCCCAGCACGCAGCTGCAGCATTAATGGGCTCGAATGTGCTCAGCACAATGCTGTGTGATGCAGGCTGCACCCTTAATGCTTTCCTTGGGGAAACATTTGTCCCATTTATTCTCTTCGTGGTCAAAAGTACATCAAACGAGCTGCAGCTCTATGTAGCTGAGCTGTATCCCAAATGCTGCACGCTGGGTTTTGTGGGGCTTCTGTTCCCTCACTTTTGGATTAAGCAAGACCCAAGACCTGGGTTTGTGTTTGTGCAGCCCTTCAGAAAATGAGATAGTTAGTTCAGACTAAAGGTCTTAAGTTAAGCTTGATGATACAGAGCCCTGTATAATCCATCCTCTTAAAATTGTATCTGTGATACAACTTCAATTATATCCTTACGGCTGCTTTAACCCAAATACTCAATAATATGCCTCATATTGAGGGCTGGGCAGATCAGCTGGGTTGTTGGAATATAATCCTGCCTTGGAATTGGGCTGGGGAATGTGAGCAGGGCAGTGTCACATCTCTGAGTGCTAAACTCAGACTCCCAATCCAGGCTTGCTGTTCCCTTTGTTTTACAAGGAGAACGTTCTTGTAGGAATAGGAATTAACCTGCCCTGTAAGCAGAGCTTCCCTAAAAGCAATTTCCAGTGAAGTCCTGCAGCAAAATGCTCCACGAACATTTCAGAGCCTGGAAAGCCAGAAAAATGCTCCTGTGCCTCTCTGAGAGGAATCCAGAGGGGCTCTGTGGAGTCTCCTGTGTCTGGATCAAAGCCCCGGGGAACGAGATTCTCTCAGTAAAATCCACCCAGGAGCAACAGCCGAGAGTCCACACCGAGCTGGCTGCCAAGGACCTTGGGAGAGCCTTTATTCCAGCTGAGCCAGATGGCAGGGAAAAGGGGTCATGTTGTCATTGCTGGCTTGGATGACCCCGTGACATGGTGTGACCTTGACTTAAATAATCATCCCGCTCTCCCACCGTCGTTCCTGTTCTGTCAAGCAGATACACGCAGCAGACCCAGGCATGAGTGAAAAGAGGTGATGGATTTGCATAATAAATAATTGGTTTTGAGAGACAATGCTCAGAAATTACTATTTTTAAACCCGCTTCTCAAGCCCTGTGAGCAGCAAGAGCTCTGAGGGTAATCCTGTATGGCTCCCATGTCTTTCTCCTGCTCTGTTCAAAAGAAAAATCAGTGTTGCTTGTCACAAGACTTTACTCGTTGCTGATGTCAAGAGTTTCCTAATGTCATTTGGAAGGTCCAGGACAGGGGGAGTATCAGTGGTTTGTTGTGTGTTTACTGCTTTTCTCCAGCCTCTGATGTGGGGAGGCTGCATAACCTGCAGTCATTGACTGGGGCCGTGCTGGTATTTTAAAGGTCACTCCAGTAATTTTGTACTTGCTTAAAAACAAACAAACAAAAGCCCTCAAACTTTTAAATTCTGCACATAACAGGCTGGAGGAATTGCTGTTCTCTGCTCATTCTTTTAGGGAAGCAAATGTTTGCTCTGCTGTCCCAGCAACCATGAGAGAGCTGAGTTGGGCAAGCCCAGGGGCTGGACTCTGAAATTTCCTCTTGAATAACTCCTGAAGTTCCTGTTCAAGTGGTTTTGGAAATTTTGATGTTGCTTGGGTACTTTGTTTTTAAGAGGCAGTGACACCCAGAGAGAGAGAGAGAGAGGTGTCACAAGAAAAATAAACCTGTGAGAGAATGAGGAAGAGATGCAGCATGCGGAAAATCAGCGGCTTTGAATTTTAAATAAACTCTGAGCAGCATCTCAAATCTTGCTCCAAAAAAGGTTTATAAGATGACTTGGGATCTGTAAGCAAGGAGAGATCTGAGGAGAGAAATGAACTTTTAAAATACAGCATTCCAGTGATTAATGATAGCATAATTAAGCTAAAATCACTACAACTAACAGTCCTTGTTTTTCTTTTGTATTTTCTTTTTTCTTCCCCTGACCTTGTACCAAATCCTTCCCACTCCCGATGCGTTGGGGGACAGCAGGACTCACCCAAAGGTAAGGGCTTTTATCAGTGTGTGTGAGTTGTCCTATCACTTGCTCAGTCTTGGGTTATCCAAATATTAAAAGCATTTTGAAGAGCTCTGTCCCTGATCAGCTGCTGAGTAAGAAACTCGAAGCATCTCCGTGCTGCAGAAATGCTCTGTACAGCCCGTGCCAAGAAATGAGTCAGAGGAACAAATGAGAACATCCACACTCAGCACTGCAGGCTCTGAATGGGAGATACTTGTTCTTTGTGGGCTTTTTAAAAGCGTTTTCTGGTTTTTGAGTTAAAGCAAACTCATTTTGTTTTTATGATCCCGTGACTTCGCACTTGGTCTGAGGACTCTGCCCTGGGTATCAGAGTTCAGCTCCATGGATGTGCTCACACAGCCCATGGTGCTTTACTAAATGTTCTGAAGGCTTGGGATGCTTTAATAATATGTTTAGCTGTAAAATAAATTCAAAGGGGGAAATAAAAAAGCACCTTAATTTTAAATACACAATCTGTTGTTTCCTCAGAGGATATAAAAGAACGACTTCATCTCTTGATGCTGGAACATCAGTGTAGTATGGGGGGGGAAGATGTATTTTTGAAGATAAGTTATTTAAATTTCAAGGATTTTGCTATGTTAAACATTTTCATAAATGTTGATAGTCAGCAACGTAGCAATGCAGGACATCCAGAGGGGAAAGAGCAGCTTCCATTAAGCTGAGAGGGGAAATCCACAGCTGGGGAGCCCCACACTGCACTTCCCTTTTCCTACATCCTACAGAATAAATTTTGCCCATGTGAATGTAGGTCAGACATTACCCTAATTAATATTTTTCCTTGCAGACACATAGCCAGGGGAGCTGTTTTTTGCAAACGTCTGTCCCAAAAAATACGCATTGTATTATTTCAGGTCATCTTTCAGGATGAAAGGTGCCTGTGGACCTTCCAGTGGATTTATGACAAAATTGAAACTCTTCTATTAAAAATACTACAGTGCTGCTCTTTTCATGATAAAACTGATTTGTTCTTAGTATTCCTTGCAAATATTAGACTTTGATGTGTGCTTTGGTTTGTCATGCTACGTAAATAAATACATATTCCTCTTGTATGGAAAGAGGTTCCTTACCCTAAGGCTTGTTTTTAATTTATGCAGACAAGAGGCATGGGGAGATGGGAGGCAGAAAGAGCTAGAGGACATCTGTCAGTTTGCAAAAGAGAAACTCTGGTGAAAAATTAATTGCAAGGATGGGTTTGGAGGGAAATACGGAGAGGTCCTTGGCATCCACTGGGTTGGCACGTGGAGAGTGGGGAGCAGGGTTGGCACAGAAAGGGACAAACAGAAACACGGGACAAATAAAAACATACAGTAAAATGAAATGTTTGTTTAGGCTTCAAACTCCTGGAAAAGAAGGAGTTCAGTGGGAATGTGTGTTGAGCTCAGAATGTCAGAACATGAATAACGTGTTGGACTTGGCAGCAGCTTTTCTAAGGTGTCCTGGTGGTCTCCCTGCAGGTGTTTGCATATGATCACTGCTTTTGGTCTATGGATGAATCTGTCAAAGAAAAATATGCAGGTAATCATATTTACTGTGGCTTTTGTGTCTCGAAGTGAGAGTGATCTGGTTAAAATACAGTCCTTGCTACAGGGCACAGGCCATATGGCACAGAGTGCTGTCCCCTCTATGACTGGCTGCTGTCAAAAGGAAAAGGGAAATCTTCAATCATTCCAGTTTCTCTTCTCTAAAGATGACAATAGCAATGGGCAGTGCCACCCCTGTGCAGTGCAGGGAGTGGAGAAACCCAGCACAACGATGCTTTACTCCTATTTATAGCTTTATTTAAAATACTGCTCCAACTCCCATCATTTTAAAAGCATCAAATCCATTTATTTCTGGAGCACTGTAATGTGTAATTTCATGTTTTTCAGTGCTGGTGGGAGTTTGGCATCATAGTAGAACTTAATAAAGGAATATTAATAAAAGCCTAATTTCATTTAAGTGTATGTGAATTCAGATGCTCTAGTGAGGATGTGTAATGTATTTAATCAAAAAGTTTTTTATGTATTATTATAACACATTTTGGTAAATAATTATGGTAAAATATGAAATACACTTGGGACTTACCACTCCTATAATTTGTTCCTTTCACACTTGTTCTCCTTTAAATATTGGGATCAGTTGAACTTGTTAACATTTCTTTTACAAAAATCATAAGAAAAATCAAAGACACATACACTTCTTAATTATAATTTTTTTAACGAATAACTAATTAATAGTAACCTATCAAGGCACTGAGAAAAATGTGACACTTCCAACCATACAGATTACATAGGAATATTAAATATTTTGTTTCTCAAACTGATGGTGATGCCTATATAAATGATATTTTGGTCTGTTATACAGTGGAAGTGTTACCCCAGCTGAGCCTGGCACAGCTCTGGGTGATTTTGGTGAGGAATTCAGCATGGATTTGGCTGTAAAGATAGAAACTTCTATGAGAGAAAGGAAGAGCTTAAGGGAACATTATTTGAGAGGACTTTTCAGTCCATAAAGTTCTGTCATGCCTTGCTCAGATTTTAGTTTTGCTGCTTGTAAAAGTAATTCTGAAAATAGAGATTCTGTTTCAATAATTACTACCCAAATATTTTAAGCCTTTCCTTCCTCTGCCTAAAAAATGATCTGAAAAGCTCAAAGTTCAATTACAAAAGGAGTGATACAGCCTATTTTTTGCCATTGCAAAATATCCTGTAAATCTCCATATCTTCCACATAGTTGTGATTCCTTCTCTGCAAGAATCTCCATGTGGTATTACTGAATATCTTATGCAGTAAAATATTCCAGTGCTCTGCTGATTGCCTTAGATTAAAATCAACTGACTGTCATTTAAATGTACAGCTGGAGTGTATTTTGAGGAGGTGTCATTCCCCAGCAGATTAAATTCTGCAGTTGGTCGTAGATCCTCTGCTGATAAAACTTCTGAGTATGAACCTTGATAGGATGTTGCTTTAAACACATCCAGGTATATCCATGAGAATCCCAGCCCCTGATTTTTACAGCAGCATAAATCTGGAGCATAAATCATCTGCTCCTTTCCGGGGAGCAAACCCTGGATGTGATTTAGGCAGCAACAGCAGGAAAAACCCTCACAGCTTTTACCTAATTGTCGAAGAATCCCAATCAAGGAACAAAAAGCTCTGGCTGTGTTACAATGTTGGCTTGTGTGCTCTGTTTTCTAGGTCAAGATGTTGTTTTCAAGTGCCTTGGAGAGAATATTCTTCAGAATGCCTTTGAAGGCTACAACGCTTGTATCTTTGCCTATGGGCAAACGGGTGAGTCCCAGAGCAAGGGAGAAGCGTTCCCTCCAAAGGTGGCGTGTCCTGGCTGGAGGCTCTTTCCACGGCTCTTGTGACATTGTTTCAGGAGAAATGCCTTCTCACGTAGATAAGAAATGTTTTCCTCTTTTGTAACATCAGATACGAGGTGGGCAGGATGAGAAGTAAGATTTTGTTGCTGCTGGCTACCCTTACTTCTCACACTTCAGATTATAATCTTTGGCATGGCCGCGATCGTCCTTGAGCATTGCTCAGGTTTTCTGCCTCTGCTCAGATTTTCTGCCTCTGCAGTTAAAATAATCTTGAATTGTCATTTTAATGTAATATTTAAAGAGTGATATGAGGAGTTTTCTCATTGCGGCTGTTAGTGGCTTGTCATCTACAGTAAGGCTGTATCTACCTCAAAGCTCTCCAGCACTCTGAACGAAATTTCTTGTTTTCCTTTTCCTTTCAATTAAAATAGTCTTTAGCTCAGTGGTGTTTGGGTTCCTTTAAAGTAGAAAACTGAACAAATATCTTTCACTGAAATGCCAAAAAAAAAAATGGCTAACCTCTTCTATTTCCTCCCAATATTCTGCACAGCAGGAACCTTTGCTGCATGTACCCTAATCACAGCTTCCCTCACACAGGGTCTGGAAAGTCCTACACAATGATGGGTACTGCTGACCAGCCCGGATTAATCCCCAGACTTTGCAGTGGACTCTTTGAAAGAGCACAGAAAGAAGAAAATGAAGAGCAGAGTTTCAAAGTGGAAGTATCCTACATGGAGATTTACAATGAGAAAGTCAGAGATCTCCTTGACCCCAAAGGGTACGGAATTTGCGTGTCAATGGCACTGTGGTGTTTGTCCTACACTCTTCCTTTCCATAACCAGTTTGCCTTAATGGATCCCATCTAAAGCATTTGCCTAGGATGGCTTTTGCTGCTTCCTGATCTCAGCATCTCCTCATTATAAATCAAAATAAAGTAGCAAGACTAAAAGCTTGGAGTAAATTTCCCTTCTGTGAAGTGACAGCACTGTCTGTGTCAGCTTTTTATGTGTTATAAAGCTTTTTTTGTTTGCATTTTGGCCCTTGCTCTGTGCTTCAGTGGGTATTTGTGAGACCATCCTGTTTGAGATGTGTCAGGGAGAAATGGACTTTGTGTAAATGTTGTCTTAAGTCAGTCATGTGCTTATAAATCCCTTTTTTTTCCCCCAACCAGAAGCCGTCAGTCATTAAAGGTTAGAGAACACAGTGTTTATGGCCCTTACGTAGATGGCCTATCCAAACTAGCTGTTGCTAGCTACAAGGTAAGGATCAACTTTATGAAAGGCTTGTCTTGACATCTGAAACACCAGGTGCTGTCCCTTAAACTGGACAGAATTATTAAAATGCTCCTAATCACTGATCTTAGAGCAAGAGAGCTGTAGTTTGTTGTGTTGTGATCCCTGGGGAGAGCAGGGCTAAGAGCAGGAGCTCCCTTCATCCTGTGCTGCTCAGTAGTTCTGGAAGTAATTCAGCTGTTGAATGGAACAGATTTCCTCTCAGCCTTAAGACGAGTGCACACTGTCACGGGAAAGTGTTCTGTGATTAATTACAGGCCCGGGATTAGGCAGAGCCAGGCTCTCAGTGCCCCACTGTGTCACTTTCTGCCTGTTGTGCTCTAGTCAGTGCTTTCCCTTCCCAGCAGCACACGCTGGAATTATGAACTAATGGTTGTTTACAAAGCAAATACTTGAGAGCATCACATGAAACTGTTGCAGGACAGTAAATGTTTGTATGTGCATTCACAAAATGCCCTGGTTTATGAGGAACATTAATTTACTGTGGGGAAAATGGAAAAATATGGGATGGAGTTCTGTCAGCTTAACCAAAACATGAAAACAGTGCAATCCCCCTGCTGCAGTTTCTCCAGGTGTTCATCCACCAGTCCTTGGTGGTTTCTGCCAAGACAGGAAACATTTCATGCTTTGCCTTTCCATGTTGCCCGGCAGCTTTGTGTAATCCAGAATTTGGAGTTAGTGGTCTGTGGTGGTCCTTTGTTTGACTGTTTTTCGAGTTGTTTTAGCATCACCCAGATAGAGAAATAGAAGCTTAACCCAAGACTCCGAGGTTTTAACTATTTTGCAGAATTGCTGTGAAACCCCAAAGCAGGGGAGCTGCACCTTTCTCAAGCATCACAACAGATCAAAGCACTTGATAAACTCTTAAAATCTGAAGGAATATAATGACCTGTTCAGCGTGGTTGTGGTTTATAAACCTCTGAGCCTTCTATCAGTATTCCAGATTCTGAGCCCTCTATCAGTATTCCACATTCTGAGCCCATGATAACTGAGGCTAAAGTGTGACAAGATTCAAACGTGAATTGCTGTTTCCTCACTTCCTTCTGTGCTTTTGAGTGTTGCTGTGTGCAGCCAGGTGCATTATTTTTTGTTGATAATTTAATATCTAGGTTGATGAGTGGGTGAAGTCATGACACTGTGGAGTTTCTAGGCTTTAAAGAGGGCGGATCACTTTTATTTTTCCCTCACATTTTTCTGAATAAACAAACAGGAAGCTTAGTGAGAAAATGCTGTATTTGACCAAAATTAGATGATTTTTGGAGGTAATTGAAAAAGATGTTAATGCAGATATGCTCATGGCCGTGAAAATTGTATTTAGGACATCGAGTCCCTGATGTCTGAGGGCAACAAATCTCGGACAGTGGCTGCCACCAACATGAACGAGGAGAGCAGTCGGTCCCACGCAGTCTTCAAGATCATCCTCACCCACACCCTCTATGATGTGCAATCAGGGGTAAGAAAATCAAGCTGCAAGGTCCAAGTGTCAGGCTGGGATGTTTCTCTTGCTTTAATGTATTTCGTAAGAATGGAAACACTCCTTTGGAGGCAGCAGTTTGTAGTACAGGCCAAAGATAAAATAGGTGAAAAATAGAAGAATACCTGAGTGTACCTCTGGTGATCCCCTTCCAATGCAAATTTGTACAAATTATCAGCTTTCTAAATTGAAAAAAAGACTAATGTTAAATATTTTGCACTGTATGCCATTAATACTCTTATGTGTATATATTAAATATCTAAAAAGCATTTAAATCTGCAAATATTTTATGTTTCCTTATACATAAATATGCCTTGGAGGAGTGTGTGAAATACATTATTTCAGTATTATTTAGTCCCTCACAGAAAATGGTGATAAACTTGAATTGAAATAAGTATCTTTAAACTTTGTTGGTAGGTTCTGTGTTTGGGCAGTTCTTTAATATTTTTAAAGTCCTGGAGAAATTTTGAATGTCCACAGAGCAAATCTGAGGCTAAATATTGAATCTATTGGAAAGCATAACAAGCATTTGGGCTTTTTTTCCTTCTAATTTCTTAGTTTTCACCAATCTTCTTATCCACACCATTTCCCTCATTCTTTATTTGGATTTTTTTTTCCCCTTTGCGCTTCAGATGAGTATCATTCTGTGCTGAATATTTTGATTTTTCCATAGTTTGTCTTTCCAGTTTTGCTGTGGCTGTTCTGCCTGCTTTTCATACCTGGTTTTTGTGTGGTCCTGCTCAGCCTGGGTGCAGGGTGGTCCTTGTGACTGTCCATCTTCTCTGCAACTTCCAGTGACCCCAGTGTGAGCTCCTGGAACAGATTTCCCTGTTCTCCCATCTGCTGGTCCTTTCAGTCCTGGAAACACTGGCACATTTCATGATCACGCCGTATTTTGAGAGGTTTAGGGTGACATTTTTGAAAGTTTATTGATTCAAATTATCCTGTTCATTTGCGGATGCTGAGGTTCTGAAGGTGCAGGTGCTGCAGGGGAACACGATGTGAGCGAGCTGTTCCCAAAGGCCGTTGGCTCTTCAGTTTCAAATTGACGTAGGGAATTCGTGGAGTGCTTCAGAATGTCGTTTTGGGTCAAAGGAGATTAAAAAAAGGATTTGTAACAAAATCTGTGTTACAGGTTTAAATACTCGCGTAG
Source organism: Dryoscopus gambensis (assembly GCA_013389985.1). Lineage (NCBI taxonomy): Eukaryota > Metazoa > Chordata > Aves > Passeriformes > Malaconotidae > Dryoscopus > Dryoscopus gambensis. The sequence continues at coordinate 77,481 of WEIT01006665.1, forward strand.
CTGGGATCGTGTTCCAGGAGGCTGAGAAGGATAAAGGAGACTTTGTAATTGTGATAATTTATGTAAATTATAATATGTTTCTCATCAGGTTCATTCTTAATGTCTGAAAACCAGGAGAAACCTGGTATGAAATCTGAGGATTTTAGGAGACTGTTCTCAAGATGGGATTGTGAACCCCATGTCTCTGCTTCTGACTCCTTTAGAGTAACTCTGAATTTTTCATGGTTCAGCACTTCATTAATGCTCCCTGTGCACGTCTCCTCTGGAGATTTCTGAGGTATTTGAAGATTCCAGAGTACCTGACTTCACATCATCCATGGCTTCACTGTTGCTTCTGAAGCAGCAGGTAGTGATTTAGCACAGGATGCTGTTCAAATCCAGCAATTCTCAAAGGGGTTGGAACAAGAGTATACCAAAAATGAAGTTTAATTCCCATTGTAAAATACATCAAACAGTGTAACTCGATTTAAGTGACCTAACAGTGGCTGTTCTGTGGTTCCTTCCCCAGACATCAGGTGAGAAGGTGGGCAAGCTGAGCCTGGTGGACTTGGCAGGTAGTGAAAGGGCAACTAAAACTGGTGCTGCAGGAGACAGGCTGAAAGAAGGAAGCAACATTAACAAGTAAGATTTTGAGATTATTTATTTTCCTTTTTTATCACCATTTCCTGCTAAATAAAGCCTACTTGTAAAACAGGATGAAGCTCTTGTAGTCAGTTTTCTCCTTTCCTTCTCTCTATTTCTCTTTCTGACGTGCAGTACTCTTAGATATGGGAATGACATCTCCATCTTTTTAAAAAACATCCGTGTTCGTGCAGCTGACATGAGTTTCATTTTGAAATCCTGATTATTAAGACTGAAAACATACTGAAAAGAAAAGGAGTGGAGCTTTTGTGAAGAAAGAATCATCAAAATTATACTAGGAATTTTTTCCTCAGAGCATGTTTTTGGAATGAAATTCACTGTCTAAATATGCATTTGACTTATGAATATTTACCCTTGTTAATAAATGCTTGTGTTCTCTGGGCAGATCCCTCACGACTCTGGGGCTGGTTATTTCTGCTCTGGCAGATCAGGCTGCTGGCAAGAACAAGAACAAATTTGTTCCATATCGTGATTCTGTGCTCACTTGGTTACTTAAAGTAAGTCAGTTTTTTTTTTTTAATCATCTTTTTTTTTTAAGCGAAATTAAAGAGAGGAAAGGGGGAGAAGAGTCTCATTGAATGAAATCAAAAATTCTGTGCTTTTTGCCTCATTTTTTGGGTTAGATGTTAACCATAATTGTCCTTGGAAAATGAGCTGGATGTAAGCCAGTAGTATCTCTGCAGACTAAATATGTTCCCTGTCTTCTGCTGACCTGCGGTGGCCTAAGGATTAGGGAACTTTAAAAATAAAATTAAAAGCAGTGTGTTTTATGGGTCAGTGTAAGTACAGCTTCACACACAACCTTGGGGCTAATTTAATTTGGGTTATTTCTGCATGCAGCTGGGCTTTACGTCCTGGCATGCTTAGCTCTGAGGATGTTGATTAAGACTATTACCTTTTCCTAATTGTCTAATTTAATTGTTAAGATATTCTACTTTTGTCAGCAGAGTATAATTGCAGAGCATTATCCCAGTTACAGTCTGAAGAACAGGTCAGGAGGCTTCAGAGATGGTGCTCATGTGAAATGAGCAGTTAAATCATTTCCTGAACTGCACAGGACTCTTACTTGGTCTTATTTTGGGGGAAAAAGGAGCATATCATGATGGCACTTGGGTGAAGATCTGTACAGTCTAAATGAAAAAAAAGCAAATGGTTAAATACGAGATTCATGTATGTCAAATTTCTTTTTTTTTCCCCTTGTGCTTTGTTTAGTTGTTCTCCAGGAGCAGCTAAGGATATTTATTGGTAGAAAGAAATAATCTGGGAAGAAACTGATTTTTGGTATCAGCAGCCTTTCTTTGTCCTCTTACTTTTGTAGGTGCTCTGGCTACATTTTGTTGTCTTGGCTTCCCCTCCCTTTCTTAGCAATGTTTTTAGGTGTTTTTTGAATTTCACATCCCTGGGATTTAACTGCACATGTGGAAAGAAAAAGGCAAAGTGACTTGCCGGTTATGCAGGAGTGTGGCGGTAGAAAAAGTTTTCCTTGCAGAGATTTGAAAATGAAGTTGAGTACAATGCTTTAGCAGAATAAAATCCCTGCTCGTGTAACATCTTGACACTCAAACCTTCATTTTTCTCAGTGCTGCCTTTTAATGAACCTTTTAGCCCTAACGGATATGGACATCGAATAGCCATGTAAAAATCCAAATGGCACAACACAAAGAGTGTCTGAGTAAAGCAAGACCTCATAGCACAGTGTTCTTGCACTGAGACTTTTTCACCAGTGTTTAAATACATTTTTGCCTCTCTATATTTACCCTGAGATTTTACTCTAATTCATAAGAAACAAATGATTTTTTTGGCTCTTTGCAAAGATAGCAACAAAGCCACTGCACAGCTCCGCTTCGCCCCGGTGCGCTCGGGGTTCCTGATGTGGCTGCAGCAGGGTGGAAACCTCCCTCGTGAATTTCCAGCCTTGCTGGAATTCGTTCTGCTGCTCCATTTCTAAACAAATCCAGGGAGCAGACTGCAATTCCTGTTCAGCACCTGTCTGAGGCATTGTGGCCACGGTGGCAGGAACGGGAGCCCACTTTTGTTCTGCCTCCTTTCAGGCAAACCCTCTTTGTGTCCGACATCCAGCCACGTTAAGTGCCAACAAAAGGGTTGGGGGCTTTGGGGTTTTTTACAAACAAGCTCTCATTGAAGCTTTATTTTGAAAGGGGGAAAATTTAAACATTTTTTTTTTAAATTAGAGATCAAAGGAGGGATTTATTTGTTTAAAGAGGCCTGTTTGGAGAAGCCATGAGGTGGTGGGCTGTCTTTCTCCCTGGCTTTCAACTTTTAATTATGATACCAAAGCAGGCTAAATGTGTTCTAACTGCAGGAATATCTGTCATGCAGTGTCTCTCCACAAATCTCAGAAATCAGTTCAGGAGACCTCAGGATCTTGACACATTTTGCTTCATTTTTTTGAAGATCTTCAGACAAAAGTACCGGGGGTCAAATATCATTGCTTGAGCAGTGGCATCAGGTTATGTGTAGGGAGCAAAATAGCTTTGTCAGTTCTGTAACCTCTTGATTTAATCAAATTGTATTGGCAAAAACGTCTTATTTTCCCATGTTAATCAAAAGCCTGATGGCTGCTATTAAAAACATCATTTCTGAGCTCTGCATTTTGAGTTGTTTTCACAGTAATCTTGCTGCTGGAGGAGAAATAGCTAGTTTATTCTTAGAAATAACTTATTTATTTCCATTCTGTCTCTCTAACACGTGCAAGCCCAGCCTTGCCAGGGTCGTTTACAGACTCTCTTCACTAATGAGAGGCTGATTTGCTATTTGTCCACCTTTCTTGCTTATTATTAAAGAAACCAGTGAAATCAGCACAAGGGTTTTATACATCAAACTTTATCAGCCACTCTGGCATTGGGCTTGAATTGCCACAAGAGGGTCTTTGCCCAGTTTCTAATGGGTGTATTGTGGGTTCTGGTGTATCACTGTTACAGCGTTCTCAGCCGCCTCTACAGCAGAGATGCAATTCAAATAATAAATTAATCCTATTTTGGACCTAATTAATGCAACAAAGGACATTCCCAAAGTGCACACTGCTAAGGTTTGGATTTGGAATGGGAGTACCTGGCCAGGTCCCTGCCAAACTTCATCTTTCTGTGCACAACAGGGACTGCAGTTGCAGGGTGTCATTCCTAATTTTTGACCAGGAAATCCCATGGAATGATTCATGTGCTCCTGTTTGTCTTAAAGTTTTCAGTTAAAAACAATTTCTGTGGTGCAGAATGGACCCTCCCAAGCCCTGGAATAATTTGGAGTAAACATTGGCTAATCCTTGGATGAGAAAAGCCACGGGGAGATCAGTCAGAAGGTTGTTCTTTGCAGCTGATTTCTCTATAAATACACTTACCTGCATGTGCTGTGTTGAACACTATAAATATATATATATTTACATTTCAAATGACTTTCATGCCCTTTTGCATGACCAGAGACAGCCAAGTGCTGCCAACAGCCTGACTGCTGTCAAACCGGTTTAGGCATCGTGCAGCCAAAAAGAGAGTCTTGGGGAAATACTTAAAGGGGCATTTTAATGATTGCTGGGGAAAGCTCCACGTGTGCTTTGGAATTAAAACGGTTTGACAAGCAGCTAATGCAGTCAAATTGTTCTAATGGCAATGCCTGACCTACATTTCATGGGTTATTGAAGATGAAAATTAAGAGTGTGGTTAGTCTCAGAAAGGGATATTGGTTAAAAACAAACGAACAAACAAACAAATCCCCACCCCAAAATTCCAAGCAAACAAAAGACACCAAACTGCCAAAGAGAAAAAAAAATGTTCTGCAAAATTCAAACCAGAATATTTTATCTTTATCTGTCTATATCTGGCCAAGATTGTAAACCATAGTCATATGATCAGTAAAAAGATTGAATCCTTCCTTCCTTCCTTCCTTGTTTCCTTCTTTGTTTCCTTCCTTGTTTCCTTCCTTCCTTGTTTCATGCCCTTCTCTGTCAACCAAATTCCAGGAGGGTAATTTCTTACATAACTCAATTTAGATTTATGAGCTGTGTCAGTGGGAGGAAGGGAAGGGCCCCGTTATGGAATGTTTATAGGAATAAAATCAGCTCTATTGTTTATGAGGAGTTCTTTCAGTAATTCAAGTATTTATTGACGACATCTCTCTTCCAGTCTTTAAAATGAGATAATCTCAGTTCATCACGGTTTTCCCTGAGCTCCCTCAGAAGTGTCTGAGAAGTTCAGTGCTGAAGTGTTTACATTTCTGGTTTGTAAACCTAAGGAGAAAACATAGAAAGACACCTTTGAAGCCCTTCCCAGGCCCTGTAAAGCCCAAAACAGGGCCTTTCTTTCATTCCAGTTGAAACTAAAAAAGCCAAGAATGTCAAAAGCCAAGAATGACGTTTTCCTAAACAAGCTTTCAAAAACGAGCATTGAAAATCATGACTTTTTCTTGACTTGCATTGTTTAAACTCTTAATGTTGAACCGCCAGCAACCCAAAATAAAAACATTGATTCTGAACACCCTCCGACCTTCCAGGACAGCCTCGGGGGCAACAGCAAGACGGCCATGGTGGCCACAGTGAGCCCGGCGGCCGACAACTACGACGAGACGCTGTCGACGCTGCGCTACGCGGACAGGGCCAAGAACATCGTCAACCACGCCGTGGTCAACGAGGACCCCAACGCCCGCATCATCCGCGAGCTCCGCGAGGAGGTGGAGAAGCTGCGGGAGCAGCTCACCAAGGCCGAGGTACAAACTGGGAGCCTTGCGAGTCCCACGAGCCGCCTGGTCGCGGCCGGCCCTCCAAAAGGAATTCCATGAGGGAACGTTGCATGGAGGGATGCTTCCATCTACCTTTACATATTTTTTTTCCATTTTTCTGTGTGTCCATCTTGAAACACGGGCATTCAGTGAGATACTGAACACCTTGTTGGGCATTCTTGGTTTTACTCTGTGATGCAGAGGACAGGGAGATGTGGATAGTTCCAGTTAAAGTCTGGGTGGTTTCTAGGTAGAGCTCTGCTGACAGTTTTTAAGAATTCAGCGTGGCCACATCCTGTGAGGCGTGACTTCCGTTAAATAAAGTTTTCGTGCGTGTTTGCAGCTGTTGAATCTCTTACAGGCACTAGGCAATACCTCTCTGCAACTCCCTGAAGGGTGGTTGTAGCCAGGTGGGGTCGGTCTCTTCTCCCAGACAACCAGTGACAGGATGAGAGGACGCAGCCTTAAGCTGCACCAGGGGAAATTTAGGCTGGACATTAGGAAAAAATTCGTAACAGAGAGAGTGAATGAGCATTGGAAGAGGCTGCCCGGGGAGGTGGTGGAGTCACTGTTTTTCAACACTGGAGGTGTTTAAAAAAAAGACTGGATGTGGCACTCAGTGCCATGGTTTAGTTGAAAAGGTGGTGTTGGGTCACAGGATGGATTCGATGATCTCCAAGGTCTTTTCCAACCTATTCTGTGATTGCTTACCCAGAGAAATTTCAAGAGAAACATGGTCTAAATGTTAGATGAAAGCCAAGAATTAGTATAATTCTAGCTTCTGTTCCCAAAGGGCCAAAGCAGTGGTGATGTAATCCCTCTGGTTTGCAGCTCAGAAAAAATATGATTACAGCATTTACATCATAAGGTATGCAGGGAATGCTGGCTGTGATACTGCAAATGACTTGTGGATTTTGGACTCTTCTCATTCGAGCTGCCTAATATTCTAAGCATCCACTGTGTGCATTCAGTTTCTTTAAGGTATCTCAAGTTAAATATCATAATATTAAATATCTAAAAATTCCTCTAAAATATCAACCACAGGCTTAACAGTACTCAGAGAGCTTCAAGTAATCCCCATTTGTTTCATTTTTTAGCATTGCTCCCAAAATAATGGCAGCTGTCCAAAGTGTTTCCTAAGGATGAAATAATAAATATTTCCTTTCCCAAGTATTAAAATCCCACCCTAGTTGTCATCCCAGTGGCATTGACAAAGAGCAGGGAAAAACCAGAGCAATTTGCTGTTAAGAGGCTGCACAGTAAAGGTCAAACCCCACATTCACAGCCTTGTGCTCCTTCCAGTTCATTACATTCGTTGCCCATCTAATTGTTTTTACAGAAATGTGCATAAATAACTTCCTGAAGTGAACAAAAGCACTGACTCATTATGACAGGTTACATTTTCAAAGCTCATTTCCAGATACAGAAGTTGCCAAGTTGTGGGTTGGGTTTTTTTTTTACCTTTTGGTGTCAGTGTCCTTTTCTCTCCCAAACAGCGAGAGCAGAACTTGACAGCTGACTTTCCCCTCAGAGAGTATGGAATTATCCTCTTTTCCCCTTTTCTTTTATAATGCATGCATTTTTATTTTTTTTTTGTTGAAATTAATATGTTTTGATTTGTCTGTGCCAAGGCCACCAGCTTATCTTTCCTGAGCTGGTAATTCACCTCCTTCCAGCAGAGAAACAGCCTATGTGTCTGGGATCAGGCTGGGCCCATTTCTTTGGGGTTTACTTGGGCATTGCAGGGAATGAGGAGAGTTACCCAGGTCATTGTACAGCTGAAACGTGTGAAAATGTTCCCAAAGTGTCCAAAGAAATGGACAAATTTAACCTTGAGAGTATCTGGGCTTCATCATTCTGCCCTGCTCTGTAGTGTCCACCCCTGTGCACTGACCATGTTTCTTCCAGCATTCTGAATTTTTGTTTGGGAAATTGCCTTGGCTTCACTTTCCTTCCTGGGTGGAATTCATAGAATTATGGAGTGGTTTTGGGTTGGAAGGGACCTTAAATCTCATCCAATCCCACCCCTTGCAATGGGCAGGGACACCTCCCACTGTCCCGGGTTGCTCCAAGTCCCATCCAGTCTGGCCTTGGACACTCCCAGGGATCCAGGGGCAGCCACAGCTTCTCTGGGCACCCTGTGCCAGGGCCTCACCACCCTCAGAGAGAGCAATTCCTTCCCAATATCCCATCTATCCCTGCCCTCTGGCAGTGGGAAGCCATTCCCCTTTGTCTCTCCAGACCCTTGTCCAAAGTCCTCCCTTTTACCCCCTATTTAGGTATTTAAAGCAGAAAAAGCCCACACAGGACACATCAGCTGACAGTTCCTAGACTGTTGTGTCTTGAGGCAGAGGGAACTCCTGTCTTAAAACAGGATTTTCCACCCCTGGCGCTTGCTCCTTGTCTTGAAGGAGCTGCAGTGGAATGAGGCCACTCTTTGATCTGGATTCCTGGGAGGAGTTTGGGGTTTGTGGTAAGGTAACGTCTGATGGAGAACGATGCTCCCGTTGTTTAATTGGCATTGCATAAATGCCAACCAGCCAAACCCATTTCCCTCGTTAGCAGTAATGAAATGGTGACATAAGGAAGTCCACAGGCTTTTTGATCAAGGTTAGTAGAGGAGGAAATGCCAGTATGGAGATGGAAGTTTAAAAATCATAAAATAGTTCGAGTTGGAAGGGACCCTTTAAAGCTCTTCTAGACCAACCCCCTGCCATGGGACACCTTCCCCTATCCCAGGGTGCTCCAAACCCCATCCAGCCTGGCCATGGATACTTCCAGGGATGGGGGGATGCTGAGGCCCTGTCAGTTTTTGGGGTGTCTAGTGGGTGGCTCTGGGGGTATCTTCTTATTCTTAAGTTAGTCCTTGTTTGGAACATGGGCCTTTAAATATTGCACAAGACAAAATTAGAGCTGTGGCAAATTAGCAAGAAAATGGAGTTTCAGTGTCCAGAAGCACATTGTAAAGCTTCCTTTGATAATCTCTCTGTGAACTGCATGTAGAAATGCAGAGGTGCATAACCAGGAGACCTGCATTTTTCCTACAGAAAAAATATTGCACACATCAGGCCATATCAAAATGAGCAATAAAAATATTTTGGTGGCGTGGCAGCTTACCGAAATGTGAGATGTGATTTTGAGGGTTTAACAGCTGAGGGGACTTAGCCGGAGCAGCAGGATTTTTAACAAAAACCTGGTTTTGATATGAGTCACTTGGGATGTAGAAATAAGATTAATTTGTGTGTGAGTATCTTTGTGCAAATCTGCCAGTATCATGTACTTGGTTTGTGTTGAAGCACATAAACTCCACGTTAACATCTGTACTTGAAACTAATTAAGAGAACTTTTTGGTGGATTCTGCCTTTACGTGCAGCGTGTGTTTTAAAGACCCCTTTACTTACTGCTAAGTGTGCCTTGCAAAATGAGTCATGTTGCCTTTATTCCCCCATCTGTGTGGCTGCAGAGGGAAAAAACACACAGCACAACAAGCTTTTCTTGTTTCATTGCTTTTATTCCTGCAGGCTATGAAATCACCAGAATTAAAAGAACGATTGGAGGAATCGGAGAAGTTGATTCAGGAGATGACCGTGACCTGGGAAGAAAAATTACGAAAAACTGAGGAGATAGCTCAGGTTTGCTGCTTTCTTTCCTCCTCCCTGCCCCCATTTTTTATGAAAAATAGGTTTGTTTTCTTTGTCTGTCAGTTCACAGAGGTTGTCTGAGTCTCTCCCCACATTTATGGGTAAGTAGGTCAAGCTTGCTGCCCCTTTGGAAAGCTTCACTTAATTCCTGTGATAGATGGGTGCCTCCCAGATTACCACTCCAGTGACAATAATAAATTGTCACTGTATGCAAATTGAGAAGTTATTGAAACAAAAATAATAATCCACGGATGAGAGGATTACAGGGGTTTTTATATTCTTCAGGCAGTAAAATTGTTTGTGGGAGGGGAGCATTGAGAGCAGTCAGTGCAAGGTTATGGACTGAGTGCCTTAGTGCACCAGACAAAGGGCATTCAGAATGATAAAAAATAGAGCTGCTGTGGATCTCTGTGTGTTTTAATGCCTCCTAACCTGATATTTAGGGCCTCAGACCATAACTGGAGATGATCACTTTGGAAAAGTGACGCAGGTCACCACGGTTATTGCATGACATTCCTGGTTCTTCCCACACAAATGCTGATGTATATATTTGCAGGGGGAGCTTTGGAGGGCGAGGACTGTTGGGAGGTGATGAATAGTGTGTAATAAATAAGAGGAGAACGGAGCCCTTGGTACAAAGCCCTCTTGTAGATGCCACAATCAGAATAGACTGTGTTGACTTTGGTTTTAAAGGTCCATTGTGAGAAGTGCTGCCTGTGACTACGAGGGCTTCCTGCCTTTCAGTGCAATTCCTCCCTCTGTATAAGGGTGAAAAATAATAAAATAAAAAATCATAATAGTACAAAAATCCTGCTCTTACCCTACACAATAGTTTCTAGGCACTGAGTATGTGAGGAGGTTGAAAAGCTGGAGTAATGGGCTCAGCTCTCCAGACTAAATGTGCCTTGATGTTTGCATGTTGCTGCGTTAGCTCCCTTCCTCTCTGTCTCTAAATTCCCAGCCTGGTAGGATGTTTCAGAGCTGGGATTTTCTTGAGCCTTGAAAAACGGGGTTTTTTTTCCAGAGGAGGGATAAGGACAAATGTCTGTGCAGCACAGGCTGTTGCAGGACTGCCTGGAAGCCAGTGCAAGCCGCTCTGTCACTCCCTTCCTCACCTGGACAGGGGAGAGAAGATGTAACAAAAGGTTCCCGAGTTGAGATAAGGATGGAGAGAGATCAATCACCAATTATTGTCATGGGCAAAACTGATTTGAGTTGGGAAAAAAGAGTTTAATTTGTTACCAATCAGATCAGAGTAGGATAATGACAAATAAAAACTAAATCTTAAAACACCTTCCCCCCACTTCTCCTTTCTTCCCAGGCTCAACTTCACTCCAAGTTTTCCATCTCCTACCCCCAGGTGGGACAGAGGATAGGGAAAGGGGGCTGTGGTCTGTCCTCCACATATCTTTGCTATTTTTCCCTCCTAAGGGGAAGGACTCCTCACTCTTCCCCTGCTCCAGCCCCCCTCCCATGGAATCCAGGCCTCCACAGACTTTCTCAGTGTGGATCCCTTCCGTGGGCTGCAGTTCTTCAGGAACTGCTGCAGTGTGGGTCCTTTCCACAGGCTCAGTCTGTCAGGCACAGGCTGATCCATGTGGATCCCCCATGGGGTCACAAATCCTGCCAGGACCTTGCTCCAGTGTGGGCTCCTCTCCCCACAGGGACACAGGTCACTACCAAAACCCGGCTGTGCAAACCCAGTACTGTAGATTTAGGCAGGTCCAAGGCTAAAGACATTTCTCTCATGTCTCATCGAGTGATTTTATTTCTGGCCAACATCCACCAACATCTGTCTGTCAAATTGTGTCAGGGTAGACAAGGTAGGATGGAGGGATAATTGTAAGTCCTTGAGGAAAGGATGATTCTTGATAAAGAGCAAGGACCATCGACAAGACATCAATAAGCGTTCAAGGCCTTAAACACCAGCCACATGAACAGGCAATTTTTCACATTTTCAATGAGTATTTGACATACTTCTAATGTTTTTTTCAATGTTTAAATTAAGTCTTGAGAAAAAATGAACAGGAACTGGCTCGTTTTCTCTCAGTTAATCCTGTGAGATTCACATTGTGGGCTGAGTTCTCCTTAGGGCAACATGCTCTTTATCTCTGTAGATAATAAGGATTTTTGTGAACTTCAGAGCCTGGCACTGGTGATCGGAAGAGAGATCTGTGACATCACGCTGCAGTTTCTCCTCTGTTCTTTGTTTTCTCTTGCTCTCACTCACACATGACTTTTCCTTACAAGGACATCGTGTTGGGTTTGTAAGCGTGTGGGGAGACAGGGAACAGAAAATCAAGAGCAAGTTGTGCTATTCTTTGCAATTTTAATCTTGATTAGAGCTGGTACAACTCCAGTGCTGAGCAGAGAATGATGCTGAATATCGTGACATACTCAGTTTTTAAACATAAAGCACGCTGATAGGTAAAGATAAACATTCCAGCATTATTCCTACATGATTTAATTTGACATTTTTAAAAGTCTCAGTAGCACAGGGAAAACACTGCAGGTCTTTTGTATGTTTTTGCACTTAGTAGTTCCACCCTCTCCTGTTTCTGCTTCCCCCCGTAATCCTTGTGAGGACCCTCCCATATTTATTTCTAATATTTTTTTTTTGCTGTTGTGGACAGTGAGTCGCCCTTCAGTTTCCCTCTGATCCTGGGAACAATCCTCAACTTTTCTATCCTATTGGGTTTTTTTTTTTTTTGTAGAAGAATCCCTTTCTGTTCCTAAGTCAGAAATGTTTAATGTTCCTCTTTCGCTGCTCTGGTCTCACCCAAACACTTCCCTTTGAGAGATGTACATTTTTGCACAGTAATGCTTTGTTGGGCATTTCTATGAAGTCTTTTGACAAGAACAAAACGCCATCCAAAACGCTGCTATTCTTGTTCAGCAGGAAGTGTTCTTTGCATTACTTAAATAGCAGGTTGCCAGTTTTTTGTCATTTTGATTGCTCTGGAACAAAGGATAGACGTGGAGCTTGGCTTGGCAGGGATTTAACTTAACTTGTTGCTTTTTAGCTCGAAAGGGAGAATAAAGGGCACTAGAGATGGCTTTGTGGTAGCGTTTTGCTGTTCCAGTGAGGTCATGGAGAAGCTCTGCAGTGCTGCAGGAGGCTGCTCCCGGCTGCTTGCGTCTCCCACTGGGAATATGGGAACGTGTGGGACCAAAGCACAGAGCCCTCCGAGACCAGAGGGGCGAGGACAGGAGAAATCACAGAAATCCCTGATCAAAGCTTGGCAGAACTGAAGCTTTTGTGCCTCACCTGTTGCAGAAGGAAGAGTTTCCTGTTCTAGAAGCGTCAATCCATCATTTTTGCCAGATGGGAATGGATTTCCGAAGGGTTGTGCATCAATCAGCTAAATTTTGATGGCTGCTCTCTTCCAGGAGCGTCAGAAACAGCTGGAAAGCCTTGGCATATCCCTGCAGTCCTCCGGAATAAAAGTTGGGGATAATAAGTGCTTCCTGGTTAATTTGAATGCAGATCCAGCTCTCAATGAACTCCTGGTGTACTATTTAAAGGTAAAAAGATATCTTCGTATTTACAATTTTTTTGAAGTCAGAAGTGGGCCTCTAATTCATTTGGCAGAGGTGTACTTAGTTTTTAAAAAACTGTGTATCTAAAAATATTAAGATTTGTATGAGTACAACCTTTTTATTTCAAATGTAATTCTTTGTAGCACAGGAAAAGTTTGGGGATATGATGTTTTTGTTTGTTTTGGTTTTCTTTGGGGTTTTTTTAAAAGACATTTAGACGTGGTCCTTTTGAGAAACTGTCTCCTGTTCTGGGATGAGATTTTTTTGTTGGTTGGGGTTTTTTTATGCCAACTTCCACAAGCTTTTACCCATGAAATTGTTTTATATGAAGGTTGTGCGTATCAGTAGTCAGCTTCTCCATGTGTAGTCCAAATTCTGGCTGCTGTCTTCAGTTGATGAAATGCATTTTTAATCCTCTTGGTGCAACTTGCCAGGAGTGAAAAACAAGTTCTGTTCTGCCTCAGCACTTCTGATGTGCAGTCCCTGTTCCTGATAGAAACCATCAGACACATGGTGTGCCTTTTGGAGTCCGTGCTGAAATATTTGGGCAGCTTATTGTGGTTTTTACGAACTGTAGATGGAGGAGAAACGAGGTACAACCATTTTAAAGTCACATTTTGGAGTGCAAGTTCTAAAAATTTTGCAGTGAACATCGGCGGTTTGAACTTCACATGAAATCATTCTCTTCCCTTTGAAGTGGGGGAGTAACTCTCAAAACAGCCACGAAATCAGCAATTAGGCTGAAAGATGGTTGTGGTTTAGCCAGTCTTAGGAAGTACGTGATCCTCTTTTATATCAGCCACCGTGGCTCTGTGATATCTCAATAAAAACAAGGGAAAGAAATTTTGCAGTGTTCTATCTGCTAAAAAAAAAAACCAAAACATTAAAAAGGAGAAAAGAGCTGAGGTTTTGGGAGAGGTTGACTCTTTCCCAGACAACTTGCACATAAAAGTCCAGAGTGTGACTCGGCTGCTAAATCACTGACAGATACTGGGACAGATCCCACTTCTCCCAGTGGTCACTGGGAACAAGGACGAGAGCAAGGCAAAGCCTTGACCCACCAGTGCCAGCAGGGAAAGTCTCAGGTGGTTCTGAGCTGTTTTCCTTTCTAGGGAAAACTCCTCGGGGTAGATTTTGTCTCCTTCAATTAGTCTTTGTTATTTTTTTAATAACTCAGATTTGTCTTGCTGCTGGGGAATTTTGGTGTAAAAATCCCCGCGCTTTGAAATTATTTTGATAAAATTACTTGGAGTTGTTTTTCCTAAAATCCTGAGATTTAACTCTCTTGTTCCTCAGAGTATTTGCCCACATTCTGTCTGAGCTGTGAATGCTCAGAGAGACCAGGTCCTTCAAGTCCTGAAGAACAACCTGAACTGACCTGTCTAAACTGTAGTGTCTGTTCCCCAAAAATTGCTTGGAGATGCCTAAAAAAGAGATTTGTGTTGCAAAGGGGGGATCCAGCCCTGGCAGTGGTGGAGTCCCCATCCCTGGAAGGATTTAAAAGCCATGTGGATGTGGCACTTGGGGACACGGGTCAGTGGTGGCCTTGGCAGTGCTGGGGGTCATTTGGTCTTCAAGTGAAGTGTTTCCAACCTCAGTAATTTTATGTATGGGGTGATCCTTCATCTGCCAAATCCCCCATGCCTGGAGTACACCAGGAATTTCCTGAGCTGTTTCTGGTCTAGGTGGAACCTCTGTAATCACCGTGGATCTGCCACTGTGAACCTTCCTAAACTCTTCCTTGAAATCCTTTATTCCTTTGGCTTCTACAACATCCCAAGGCACTGAATTCCTGCATTAAATTATAAACTCTTCATTTTCAGATTTAACTGTTGCCTCTAAACTTTCCTGAGTGCTCCCTGCTCATTATTGTAAGACAAAGCGTTGATTTGCTTCTCTTTTTCCCTCTAAGGGAAGTACTGAACAGCTGTGAAATTTTGGGACCAGATGACACAACACATCCAGGAGGAGAATGGGTGAATTAGACCCAGTGAACCTTTGCAATCCATTGTTAACATCTGAATTAATTTTTCCCCAGGAGCACACGTTAATAGGCTCAGACAACTCTCAAGATATCCAGCTGTGTGGAATGGGAATTCTTCCTGAGCACTGCATCATAGACATCACCCCAGAAGGCCAGGTTATGCTGACCCCTCAAAAAAATACCAGGTAAAGGAATAAAATGCAGCCCCAGCTGTTTAATAGTTGCCATTTTATCTAGTATTTTATGATCAGTTGCCATTTTATTTAGTGTTTTATGATAAACTTCTCTATCTACTTTGTAGTAAGAAAAAATCTGCTTTTTATATGCTGCTTTTACATTTTAATTGTCACCTGCCCCTCTGTCAACTCGTGTTTCATTCCAGTGAGATTTCTCTCAGAGAGGGTGTTTGTAGCCCAGATTTTCAAAGCGAAGATGAGTAAATTGCATGTGCTTTCAGCAAGTAGATACTCACTGATTTGCAGCTGTGTAGATGTAACTCTATCAAAATTTGAATTAATTTTCTGGGAGATCTGTTGATATGCAAAGAGCTGCTGAAGCATTTGTTGCTTTATTCGATTAAGTAGCACTACTTGAGGAGCAGCTGGCATATTCATATTGATCACAAAATGGCATGCAGTGTCAGCATCTCCAGTAATTTATTGTTAAAACACAAAAGTCAAACTTTTCACATCTACCCTGATTTGTGGCTGATCCTGCTTGGAGCAGATTGGACTGGGTGGCACCCTGAGATTCCCTTCAAATTTGAGTTATCCCATGATCCTATTTTCAGACTTAATCTGACTCTGGAATAAAAGTAGTTTCTGATTATTTTAGTTAGTGTCTTTAAGCTATTTGTGCAGCAAAGGTATCTACTGCCTTATTCAAATATTTCTGGTTTGTGTCTGTATTTCAGAGCAGTGTGAAGGTGTATTTTTTCTAGTGACTTTTTTTTCAGGCTCCTCATTTTTAGGCTCTAATTTTACTCCTGAGACACAGCTGTAGTAATATCTATCTAAATAAACTGTATTTTTTGAACTTAAGAGGTCAAAAGAAGCTGAATTTGAGGCATGTATGAAACAGCACTGGGTTTTCTGGGAATATTTTGCCTGTTTGCAAGCCATAAATCTCTTCTCCTACCTTTACTTGTTCCAGTAATGACAGTTATACTGGGAGGGGAAAAAACAAAGCTTTATATAAATGCCTTTACTTTAGTTTTTTCCGCTTTTCACAGGACATTTGTAAATGGCTCTGCTGTCGTGTGTCCCATCCAGCTCCATCACGGAGACAGAATCCTGTGGGGAAACAACCACTTCTTCAGGTAACAAAAGTTATTAAAGGAATTTTAAATTGACGCCAACTTTGTTTTGGCTTAAGGAACGAGGAGAGATGGGGATTATAAAAGCAGTGCTGATGTTGGACTGGTTTTTAGTACTAAATGTTATTACAAGGTCACTGTGCTCCCTGTAGTCCCAGCCATATCTATGACCTTCCTGTGTCAGACAGGATCACTGGTAGATGTTTTTTGTGCAAGACTGTACTTTGAAACCCTCTGAAATACCTCAAAGATCAGTGGATTTGAATGGTAATCTAAAATTTCATTGCTTTCTTTTATGTTTAAAGGGGGAACCCACATTAAAAAGTGAGATATCATTTTGTTATTGCCCCTAAATTATTTGGATGTGGAATGACTAAAAAATTTCATGATTATCTAAACTCTATTACTGGGAGTATCAGGCACTTAATTATGAGAAAGTAGAATGGATTAGTTAGTTTACCTTCTGCTCCTGTTTTTGCCCTGAGGAAGATTAAACACCCACAGGAGATCAATAAAATTGGAAAGGGAAAAAAACCCTTCTGATTTGGAGGCTCTACTGAATTTTAACAATATTTGAAAGCAACCCCATGTTTCAGAGCTGAGCAATTAACAGTTCTCTAAAAATTTTCCCCTTAATTAAAGGCTGAATTTGCCGAAGAAGAAAAAGAAGGCAGAGCATGAGGATGAGGAGCGGGACAACTCCATGAAGTGCAGCAACAGCGTGGAGCAGCTGGACGTAGATGGAGACAATTCCAGTGAAGTGTCCAGTGAGATTAACTTCAGCTATGAGTATGCCCAGATGGAAGTCACCATGAAGGCTCTTGGTAGTAACGGTAAGGAGCCACAAAAATTATTGGGAATATGTACAAAACAGGAGGATAACCACAGACTTTTTCCCTTATTACTTCCTTTTGGAGAATTTTTCTTGTGGATGACTCAACACGGCCATTTTTGTGCTTGAGGAAGGAAAAATAGCCATGGCAGACTGTTTGGTTTGGCAGTTCTTGCTGAGGGGAAGGCCAAAACGGGAATGCTGGGGGAGCTGCAGTCTCAAATCAAAGTGTTTTTTCACTTGGCTGTTTATTTTTCTTGTGTTATGTCTCACTTAGGCATTAACTGCAGTGATTTCTGTCTCTGAAACCATGTTTTTGAGTTTTTGTGGTCTTATGTAGCTGTCCCAGAATGACAGTATTTTGGGAAATGGGAGGACTTCTTTTTTTTTTTTTCCAGCTTGGGCTTTCCCTTTTCTTAATTCTCTTAAATCATCTGCCCTGTAAATGTTTGTTTTGCTCCAGAATTCAGCAGCACTTTTTAAATACACATTGCAACAAACATAGAGCCTTTCTCTTTTTACCTGATAACTGTGCTCACACCGCGCATGCAGGACACTCCTCAGCATGGATTTCCCTGTAGTACTTCCTTTCTTTTCCGATTCTGCCTAGACCCAATGCAGTCAATCCTGCAAAGCCTGGAGCAGCAGCACGAGGAGGAGAAGAGATCCGCTCTGGAGAGGCAGAGGCTGATGTACGAGCACGAGCTGGAGCAGCTGCGGCGGCGGCTCTCGCCCGAGAAGCAGCATTTCCGCAGCATGGACAGGTTCTCCTTCCACTCCCCCAGTGCCCAGCAGCGCCTCCGGCAGTGGGCAGAGGAGAGGTGGGTAACCCACTGTGACCATCAGGGGGCTTCAGTCCAATTTCCGCGGTGGATTTGGCAAGATTTTGGTTGCGTTGCAATTGCGATGAGTTTCTGTGAGGACGCGTGGTGGGGCTTGGGGGGGACACAGCCAAAATATTTGTCGAAGAATCACAGAATGAGAGAACAAGTTGGGTTGGAAGGGACCTCAAAGACAATCCAATTCCACCGCCTGCCATGGGGAGGACACTTTCCGCTATTCCAGGTTGCTCCAAGCCCCATCCAACGTGGGCTTGAGCACCTCCAGAATAACCAGACCTAAAATGGTAGAAAATATGCGAAATAAGGAGTTCCTGCTTTATTATTAAGGAGAAGCTCTATCCTGCTCAGCAGCAAATTTGACTAGAGATGAAGTGATTGGATGAAATTTTGAGGCTCCCATATGAATTTGTTCTTCCGTGGGTCATGCATGACTCAGCTGCTGGAAGGTTGTTTTTCCTCTTGACTCAAATCCATCTGTCTGACCTGGGCGTGTCCTGGCAACCAGCAGAGTGCAAATAAAAAAAAGGGAGTAAGAGGATGATACAAAGAATTTTAATCCAGAGCATTGCAAAAACCATTTAATAACCAGAGGGGGTCAGTGTCCACTCTGTGTCTTCCTGGATGATGGCACTGAGGTTATTTACTTCAGCTCCTTAATGATCTTTTCTACTATTGCTGCCAAAAAGAGCAGCTGCAGGAGGAAGATGAAACCCTGAATAAATGAGTGTGGTGAAGACATTGTCATGAAAAATACAAATCTAATATATATGGCTAGGGAAGCAGCTTTGGAAGTAAAAAATATTTCTGACAGTCTGACAAGGTGTTAGCTGGGTGCCTGGGATGTTTTGTGGCACCAGATTCCTGTGCTGCGCTGTTGGCGCGCTGTCTCACGCTTGCCAGGAAGGCCAGTGAGCAAGTGGGTGATGTCTGAATAAACCTTTCTCTGTGACATGGAACATCCCCATCTGCGGTGGGAAAGCTCTGGAATGAGCCACACAATAGCTGCCTGTTCAGCAGATGCGTGGAGAAGTCTCCAAAGCCAGCAGCATCCTAATATTCATACTGCTAAATTCATGCAGATAGTTCTTTTCCCCGGTTGAAATGTAATTTCATTCACCTGATTTTTGTGTTAAAAGTGATAAAATTATTTTGGTGGGAAGGGACCTGAAAGCCCTTCCAGTTCTACCCCTTGCCATGGTAGGGACACCTCCCACTATCCCAGGGTGCTCCAAGACCCGTCCAGCCTGGCCTTGGGCACTCCCAGGGGTCATGGGGCAGCCACAGCTTCTCTGGGCACCCTGTGCCAGGGCCTCCCCACCCTCACAGGGGAAAATTCCTTCCCAATATCCCATGTAACCCTGCCCTCTGGCAGTGGGAAGTCCTGTCCCTCCAGCCCTTGTCCCAAGTCCCTCTCCAGCTCTCCTGGAGCCTCTAGAGCCCCCCTAGAAGGGGCTCTGAGGTCTCCCTGGAGCCTTCTCCTCTCCAGGTGAACACCCCCAGCTCTCCCAGCCCGGCTCCAGAGCAGAGGGGCTCCAGTCCTTGGAGAATCTCTGTGGCCTCTTCTGGAGTCTCTCCATGTCCTCCTTTTGTTGGGAGCCCCAGAGCTGGACCCAAGGGTGTTGTGCAGGACAGTGTCCAAACCTTGGCACAAGCTCCAGTGAAGGTGGTTGAATTCCCCCATGAGATCCAGGGCTTGTGAACATGAGGTTGCTCCTGGGTGCCTCTGGAGGGGCTCATCTGTCCCATATTTGTCGCAGCCCCCATTATGTCACCTGTCCCTTCCCTCCCTTCAGTCCTCACCCACAAGCTCTCAGTTGCCTCCTCATCCATTTGTTTTGCTTTCAGTACATAAACCTCACTATTTTTCCTGTTCTCCCTTCCCAATCCCCTTCTTTCAGAGAAGAAATGCTGACCCACAGCCTGAGGAAGCTGCGAGAGCAGATCGTTAAGGCCAATTTATACGTGAGGGAAGCCAATTTTATCGGAGAGGAGCTGGACAAGAGGACAGAGTACAAAGTGACCCTCCAAATCCCAGCTTCAAGCCTTAATGCCAACAGCAAGGTACAGTCACCCTGACTGAATTAAATGGTTCTTTAGTAAGTCTGTCCCTCGGTGTTCAGATTTTGTTTGCTCTGACTGTAATAGTTAAGATAGTTTTCCACTAATGTGCATTACATATGTCTCTGTTACATCCTTATCTTATTTTATACCATGAAAATCCTATAATGTGCCATGAAAGATAAATGTTTTGGTGCAAGACCTTTCCTCTGGTGTTGAAGTTCACGCTTGCTGCTGTTGCAGAGTGACAAAGTCGCTGCGGGTTGGGTAACATCTATTTCAAGTACTTACCATCCCTTCGTGGGCATTTGACTTTGCATCATCCCAGTGAGCTGTGAAACTTCTGCCATCCCCATTGTGGAGGGAGGAACTGGAGCAGAGAGGATTTAGATTATTTGTTCCCAGGCGTCTCAGAAATTTTGGAAGGAGGGAGCTGAACCCAGACTTCCACATCTCAGGCTGGCTACCTAAGCTGGTGTTATTCCTGTCCTTGAAGCCAGCTCGGTATTTCAGTGATGCTCAGACTGTCCTTAGTGCAGTAGATGGGTTTTATTCCAGGATTAAAATTTTTATCAATTGTTTTAGCAGTTTTTCTCCCAGTCTTCTGGGGAAGACACATCCAGAAACTGGGTAATAAAGGGGATTAAGTGTCTGCGCTAGTTGAAAGTTGCAGGCAGCAGTAATGTTAGCTAGGACTCCAGGCCTGCTGTAACTTGAGGATATTTGTGAAATGCTTAAATGTTCCCATTTCTAACACTTATGCAAGGTGAAAATCCACGGAAACCAGTGCCTGTAGCTGTGATTAGACTTCCCAGTTAAAGTGAACACCAATACGCTGTGACAGCTGAACTCAGAGCCTGTCACGCTTGGATTTGGCTGCTCAAGCCAGAATAAAAAAAGAACAGACTTTTCCCAAAGATATTCTCAAGTTTGTGTTAGTTTTAAACTCTTTTTTCACTGTTGTGACACGAATTCCTTCTTGGAATCCCGTTAATTGTTTCGCAGAGAGGTGCAATTCTCAGCGAGCCTGCTATCCAGGTGAGGAGGAAAGGGAAAGGCAAACAGATCTGGTCATTGGAAAAACTGGAGAATCGACTGGTGGATATGAGGGACCTTTACCAGGAGTGGAAAGACTGTGAGGAAGACAATCCAGTAAGTAAAAAATACTCCTGTAATTACATTCCTGTTACGTTTTCAGGAGGATTGTTGGGTGGAGGTGAGGAGGGAATATGCAAAGAGCTGAGTTTTCCTGAGGTTTTGCTTTTCCTAGTACTGAATTGATCCTCAGCATTTCATTAACCCTTATCTTGTCACTCAGATCCCTGCTTGCATGCATAGTTTGGTGAGGGAATGGAGCACACAATGGGAAGCAGCAGGTAACAAAACAGCAGTTAATGTTCAGGAATCTGGCAGAGTTAAGGAGAACTTGCTCAGGACAGGCCTTATCCAAAGTAAAATTCATTTCCATTCTTCTTGTGGCCTAATCTGGCCTCTTGCTTGAGTCCCTTTTTCTTTCACAGGGCTGGTTGTGCAACGCTTTGAAAAGTGTTTTTTGGAAGGTTCGGTTTCCTGACGTGACTCTGGGTTTGCTTGCAGGTGATGAGAGCTTATTTCAGGAGAGCTGATCCCTTCTACGACGAGCAGGAAAACCACAGCCTTATTGGAGTCGCCAATGTTTTCCTTGAGTGCCTGTTCTATGATGTGAAGCTTCAGTATGCCGTTCCAATCATCAATCAGAAGGGAGAGGTTTGTCCTGCTTTGTAATCTATCCTCACTCAGCTGTTTAATTACAGCCTGTGGACCTTATTACCAGAGCAGAGTAGATAATTTCCAGTTTCATGTGCACAAGTTCTTTGCTAACAGTGTGGATTTGTGCACGTCCCATAATACTTTACTGGAATTTTCAGACAGCTCTGAATCCCAGCATGGTGATTGTGAAGGGAGAAAGCTTCCTGAGCACCTTTCTGAGGGAAAGAGCCCAAAATAAGTACTTAGGATGAGCTGTAGCTCCACTGCTTTCACCGCCTGCCGTCAGGAATAGGTTCTTAAATATATTCTGTAAGAACAACTTCAGAGGCAGCAGAGCACACCAGGCAACATCCTCCATGCTCTGCACCAAGGGTGCACTTTGCAGACTCTCCAGAGACTGGTTTGAAGGTGAGATTGTTCCCCAAGTCACCCTGGTGGCTGATTTCTTCATGGTTTTTGCAACAAAAACCTCTTGGAGTCCTGCTCTGAAGCGTTCTTCTTGTGGTGCAACAAACGCAGAGTGCAAGAGGAGAGCAGAAAGGAGTAAGATGTTGGCTGCTTACAGACTGGGAGGGGGTGAGGCTGTCACTGTTTTCTGGCACACAAATAATTCTGACTCCTGCCCTGCCAGGTTTCAGGTCGTCTCCACGTGGAAGTTGTCCGAGTGAGCGGGGAAATCGACGACAGGCTGGTGGGAGGTGAGGACAGTCCTGAGTATTCAAATGAAAATGACATCCAGGAGAGAAAACTTGTCTGCAGGGTGAGTTCCAGTTGTATCCCAACCTCTGGGCAACCTTTTCTCTTTCCCATCCTGAGTCAGAAAGAAATCCTTGGCTTCTGGACGTTGGATGTCTCTTTGTAACCTCGTTTTGTTTCTGGAATGGCTGAAGTAAGACAAGATCATTAGTTGGGGTTTGTTCCCTTCATTAATTGTATTTCTATGCCAAAGGCTCACCTCAGGAAGTTTATTGGACTCATGGAAGATCTGTGTATTAGGATTGGCACTGCAGTAGCTAATTCAAAAAGAGTCACAGAATCAGATAAACTCCCATTGTTCTATGAATCATTCTCTTTTAATATTTCTTTTTCTCCCAATATTTCTTTCTCTAAATATTAAACATTTTGTAAATTATGTGCAGTGTGTTTGTTACTGTTAATAATAAAAAGAAAATTAGTGGGAAGTATTTACTAACTGTTCTGTGTTGTTGTAAAACTACAAGATACAGGTAAGAAAAGAGAGAGGGAAAAAGCATTGGAGGGAGTGGTCCCCAGGCTTGCTGACTTCTGGACAATATGAAAAATTTGGAAGAAATTATGCTTTTTTTCCCCACTTTTTATCCTGTCCCATAGAGCTCCATTGCTTACAAGCAGGATGGGGCATTTTGGCAAAAAACATTCCTGCCAAATTTTGAGGATTTTAGTGCAGAAGTCTAACTCGTTTGGTCTTAATTTGACAAATGGAGAATAGAATTTTATTAAATATGTGGTGAATATGATGGCTTTATTCAGATGAGAATGAGAATTCACAACATTTTGTTTCTATTTGGCCTTGATTTGATGAGGGGACAGGCTATTTTTGCATTCTTTGGGCTGATTTTGGGTTATTTCCAGCATCACAGAGTAAGGACAAGTAGTGTCTTAAACCAGGGATGTTCGGAGGATAAAGGAGCCAGGGGAAGTATGAGATTTTTATTGGATTCCTCTTCAGTTGCCATGGGTTAGGTGCATTTCACCATTAAAAATGAGCAAAATGTTACTCCCAGGACATGTGAGCCTGGTGACATCTAGTGACTGTGCTCAGCTGCTGCACTCCAAACACTCTCTCCAATGAGTATCAGTGCAGAAATTTTATTTTCTAAATAATTTTTGGTTTGCTGCTCTTATTTTTTGGTTACCCTTTGCAGTGGAGCATTGTCCTACCAGGAGATATTTTTAATTCCGTGCCTGATGAGTAAGTGCCTTTCATTTCTTTCTCACCTCTTTTCTAGATTAAAATACTTCAAGCTACAGGTTTGCCACAGCACCTGTCCAACTTTGTGTTCTGCAAATACACGTTCTGGGACCAAGTGGAGCCAGTTATTGTTGCACCTGAAGTGGATCCTTCCCAGTCTTCCATCAGCAAGGAGCCACGGTGCATGGTTGTCTTCGACCACTGCAATGTAATTTATTTTTCTGTTTTATTAATTAAACCGTAAGGCAGGCAAAAAAAAAGCAGGTTTGGGTTTGTATAGCAGTTTTAATTGCCTTTTTATACGTTATTTTATAATACCATTTTTTATTTCATGATGCTGATACACTAATATTTTTTTAATAAGAACTTAAACGTCTTCAGAGTCCATTTAAGTTTGATTCTTCTACACTGTTCATTTGTACAAAAATCACTGAAAGTGAAGTGGTTTAATAAAGGAAAACATCAGTTCATCAGAGAAACTTATATCAGAGTTTATCCACAGTAAAACTGACTGTGGAGGGGGGATATTTATCTGAGGCTATTTGATGCCAGTAACTGAGCTGATCACTTTAAACTCTGATGAAATGGAGAGAAATGTCCCAGTTCTGGGACATGGGGCTGCTGTAGATGTTGAAGTTGGGTTGTTAGAAGGCAGAACAGAATATTTAGGACAGATTCTTTTTTTTCCACTGGCTTTGGAGCAGCTGAGTGGAGGCATCTTTAATAGGGACATCTAAAGTCAGCTTGGATGAATCCCAGCCAAATCAGCCCACTTCTCATCGTGTTCTATCCCTTCTCATTACGCCGAGCAATTCATTCCTCTTACCATTTGTGAGGTAGATGTAGCACCTTCTGATGAGTTTTGATTTTCTGATTCTGAGCATCGCAACGTACGCTTTGATTTTTTTTTCTGCGCCATTGGCTCAGGGCTTGCAACAGCCTGTGGTCATTTTTCAGCTCCTTATAGACTTTACTCTTCAGGAAATCACCCACATTTGACCTGCCTCCTGATTTTACTTCTTTCCCCTGGATTGTGTCTTGGGAACAGGGGGGATTTTACTCAACCCTTTTATTAAAGTCAAGGCACTAAAATTGCACAGCCTGTGCCGTGTAGTCACAGTTATCAACTGATTTGTCCCTTCCAGGAGGTTTCTGTGAATATTTCTGAAGACTTCATGGAACATCTTTATGATGGTGCTTTGGCCATTGAAGTTTATGGGCACAAGCAGAGTGGCGACCGCAAAAACCCAGCCCTGTGGGATTTGGGGATAATTCAAGCCAAAACGCGCAGCCTTCGTGACAGGTAAATATGGAGAATACATCATTGCTTCAGAATCTGGGGAAAATCACTGTCTGAGGTGCCCAGTTTTGAAGCAGGTTTGGGGTAAGGAGTCAGATTTTGAACTGAAGGCTGCTTGATGACTCCAGTTCATTCCTGGCCGTGAAATGCCATCCTTGTAATGCTTCCATGGAAAAGTTTTATTGCTTATTACCTCAATTTGGGATAAATACGCAGCAATATGGTAATTCAGCCTGAATGGCGGTGTTGTTTGTTTTGCTGGTAGCATTTGTTGTCCCCAAAGTAATCTTAGAGCAGCATTTTGTTAAATGTAAGTTGTTTTCCCTCTTCAATTAGAAGGCAGCTCTGCATCTTAATTTATTGGCAGTTACTTCTCTTTTTGCTTGCAGCTTAAGCTTATGTTGAGCATTGATCTGCATATAGGGAAATTTAAAGTAAAAGTCAGGGAAATATGGCAGAGAGGAAAAGAATGCTCTAAAATAGTGAGTTATGTTTGATAGCCGAGTAGTGAGCACCGCTGTCCTTCTTAATTTTGGAGTTCTACAAAAACTGGCTGTTTCTTATTAAGATCTGGGAAGAATTGGAGAGAAGGCAGTGAGATGATGAAGGTCAGGAAAGCACTCTGAATCTTGAGAGCTTGTGAGACAATGTCATATTTCATTCTCCTGTCTCCCATCTCAATCTGATTGCCCTGACAACGCTGGGCTTCTGTGGCAGGAGCTGAGACCGGAGCTTAAATGTGGAATTGGAGTTTGTATTGGAATCAGGGAAAGGTTCATTTCTGATGTTTGACTAAAACAGCTGTCAGGAAAATTTAGAAGCACTGCACAGCTGGTACCTGTGTGCTCACAAATGATGCATTTATTGCAGTGGTTATTGCTGCTTCAGTCTGCAGTCTGAGCTTAGTGTTTTGATGGTTTAATTCCTTTTTCTTCGGGGGAAAAAAACCCCAACCGAACAAAAGAAACAACCCAGTATTTGACTTGTTTTGCAGGTGGAGTGAGGTGACCCGCAAAGTGGAGCTGTGGGTTCAGATCCTGGAGCTGAATGAGAACGGGGAGTACTGCCCGGTCGAGGTGACCCCTGCCAAGGATGTCAGCACGGGAGGCATCTTCCAGCTCCGGCAGGTGAGGTGGCACGGGCAGGCTTCCAGCTGGGCAAAAATTGCACGTGGGAAGCTTTTCATTGGATGGCCGAGGAGGTGCCAAGCTTAGGTGCAGAATGTGATGTTGTGGAAAACAGATGTAAAGTGGGAGACGGAGCAAAACTCGGCTTAAAGGTGATCAAAGGCTTCCCTGGAACCTTTTTCTCTGTCCTGTGCCCTGTCCTGTGCCCGCACCTGGCAGAAGGAACATCAGTCTCCACTGAACTTCATGATTTTTCAAAGAGGTCCAGAGTTCCCCTTTATTTGATCCTTCCAGCCAAGCACTCCTTTGCTCTTTAAATTCCACCTGCTTTAAATTGTTAATGCTTAACTGAACAGCTTGCATTTTTAAATGAGGAGCTATTGATAAGCTACTGCCCAAAGAACCCGAGGAATCAGTGAAAGTTAGATACAGGCTGCTCCTCTGACCTCACCAACTCCTTTGATTTTTATTTTAATTTTCTTCTTTTTTATTTCCCTTTTTTTTCCCCCTTTTTTTTACTAAAGAGCAGTTGCTTTGCTGCACTGATACCATCAGTGGGTCAGAATTTTCAGCCAAGGAGGGCAGAGTCAGGACAAGTTCACTGAAATTCCAGTAGCTGTTTGCTCTCCCCTTTTGTAGGTGGGGAGGAGATCCTATTTTCCACCTTCGGAAATGTTAAAATGAAAATCCTTTCAGTGTATGTCTGAAAACCCTCTGGAAAAGTAAACTGGGGAGTTGCTGAACGCTGAACTTTTATTTTTCTCTGTAAATACATAAATCCTGTAAATACTGCAACACAAGGGGGATCTCTTGAACACTGGGTCATTGGGATTGCACCACTTTGTTCTTCCCAAAGTAAAAATACAATATTCCTTGCCAGTGGCTGCCAGTAGAGGTCCCTCTGGAATTAAACTTTCAGTGCTTTATATTCCTTTTTTTTTTTAAACAAGCATTTCAAATTGTTCTTTTGGACAGGGGCAATCTCGACGAATCCAGGTTGAAGTGAAATCCGTGCAGGAATCTGGGACCTTGCCACTGATGGAGGAATCCATATTGTCTGTTGGCATTGGCTGTGTTCAAATAAAACACGTCAAGTCACAGAATTATCAGGTAAAACACTGAATATTTACTGTCAGCTATTTCCAAGAGCTGTAAAACATAAAGGGAATCATTTTCCATGGCAAAAGTAACAATTTTGAGATCTTCTGTGTCTTTTTTGGTTTTGGTTGGGGTTTTTTTCCTATCTTTGAAAGGAGCACAGCCTTAGCACACCACTCAAAGAGAAGAAAATGCAGACATTCCTAAAATCCATTAGGGGTTTTTCCTCTAAATTTTACTTCAAGTATTAGAAATGGAAAGCAATTTTAAGGTAGTATCCAAATTAAAAATAAACTAAAAGTACTCCAATTAAATATTCAAACTAAAATAAACCAGTGGAACATATATTCAAATACAGTTACAAATGTTAGAATTCCATGAACCAGTTGTGGCCCACGGTAGGTGCTGGCCAGTTGTTGGACAGCCACACACGCTGCACCTCATGTGTATCCATCTCTTTTTAGGGGTTATCTTCTTGCAGTGCTCCTGCGAGTTTCTGGTGCACTTTCACTTTTCCCCCAACAGATAAATGAAAATTCAGTCACTCCCTGGAGCTGGCAAAGCCAAAATCTGGTGCAGCAGAACAAGTCTCTGAACTTGTTTGATTTGCTGCCCTGCTTGGACAAGGCCAGCTAAATGGAAAAGTAGATGTCCCAAAATGTCCCTCTTGACAGAGTATGATTGCATCCACGTCTGCTCCCCTTTTTTTGCTTAACCAGGATGGCTTTTCCTTTGAGCTCTGAAGTGTTTGGGGGTTTTGTTGTCTCCTAACCTGAGTCCTTTCCCATTGTGTGTCAGGGGTACAAAAAGGGGAATTTTTTCCACATTTCCAGCAGCGTCCTGGCAGATTATTCCTGTTATTCCCCATTATGCTCCTGCTGACTCTGCCTGCGGCCTTTCCATCACAGCAGCCCCTGGTGCCCACATTTCCTCCTATAAAGCCAGGAAGCTCCTGAACGAAGCAAGTTTCTCTCCTAGGACAGAACGATTGATTCTTGCAGTTTTTCCTTGACCCACAACCCACAAGTGCCCCTTTTAGCCTGTTTTGTAGGGACAGGGAGCATCCTGTCTGCCTCACCTTATTTCTTCCCCAGTGAATTCCCGATCCACTGACCAGTTCCAGCCGTATCCCACAGAGCTGGCAATCCCCAAAACAGAACATTCTGTCAAGAAGAAAGACTTAAACTCCACTTGAGAGAGAGAGAGAGCAGTGAGTTGTGCCTGACACTCATAACCCCCATGGGAAAGGGCCACTGAAAACCAGGTTTTATGGGGCCTGTTGCTTACAGTAGGCTTTGGACATGAGCACCTGGATTTTTAGTCCCCTTATTATCGTTTCTCTTATCTCAGGTAAATCAGGTATCTCTGGAATGTGAAAGATTTTCTAAAGACCTTGAACTGAGGAAATGCCTCTTCTCTATGGCTTTTTAATTTTAGCTTAGCTAAGTTTTTGCTTTTGTGATTAAGGTACAAAAGTAGGCTCTGGTGGCTCGTTATTGCTTAACTAGCTAAGTAATAACTCCTTGAGGATTGGAGCCCTCGTTCCTTTTCCATTCCCTGTGAGGAGGGGCAGTTGTGCTCATTGCAAGTGGCACTGCTTGGGATGAAGGTCGAGAGCTAAAGGTGGTGTCTGCCATCAGGAAATAATGGGAATAAAATGCTGAAGGTCTCCATTGTCACTCCTGGTGTGGCTGCTGTTCTAATTCCCTAATAATTACAGTAGATTTTTAGTTCTTCTCCTTCGCCGCAAAGTTTCCTCCAATCCTTTGTACACACCTCAGTTTTGGGGGCAGCTCTGGGCCCCTCATGACAAGAGAGACTTGGAGGGGCTGGAGCATGTTCAGGGAAGGGAACGGAGCTGGGGAAGGAGCTGAGGGGCTGAGGGAGCTGGGAAAGGGGCTCAGCCTGGAGAAAAGGAGGCTCAGGGGGGGCCTTGTGGCTCTGCACAACTCCCTGACAGGAGGGGGCAGCCAGAGAGGTCGGGCTCTGCTCACAGGGAACAGGGACAGGAGGAGAGGGAACGGCCTCAAGCTGTGCCAGGAGAGGTTCAGGTTGGATACTGGGAACAATTCCTGCCTGGAAAGGGCTGTCCAGCCCTGGCACAGCTGCCCAGGGCAGTGCTGGAATCCCCATCCCTGGAAGTGTTCAAAAAACATGTTTGAGGTTCAGTGCTGACCATGGTGGTCGTGCTGGCTGATGGTTGGACGTGATGCTCTTAAAAGTCTTTTCCAGCTGTAACCATTTGGGCATTCTATACCAGACTTTGATTTTTCAGCACTTGCTGGAACATTCACACTTAAGTCTTAGAGGTAAAACAGAGCTTTTTTTTTTTGCTGTCCAGGATCAACAAGTTTTAAGCTGTTTCTCCTGTTTTTTTCTTGCATTCCATTTCCTTTCAATTATTAAGACTTCTAATAGTCAAATTAATGTGAATTTTTCCATTAAGATGATTGGATTGTTCTGGTTGGCGTTTAGATGAGATGATAGCAGCAAATCTTTGGGGTGTCAGTGTGTTTTAATTCTGTGACCATGCCATTGCTAAGCTCAGACTTCTATGTAAGACTGTTAATATTGCTTAAATTAGTTAAACCTTTTCCGTTCAGTGTGTTTCCTGCTATCAAAAAAAATATAATTAATGGCATGGTTCTGTGTGTTTTGGCCTAGGAAGAAGAGGATGAAATGGACAGTTACCAGGTAAAAATTTTAAATTCTCTCTTACAAATGCAGAAATTTTCAGATTAAAGTATTAAAGGAGGAACCGAATGTTCTTAAGGATAATGAGGTGTTTTGGGGGGTTTTCTAAAGCACATGAGCACTTGAAAGAAGTTATTTTAAAAGGTTCATTTTCAAATGCCATAACTGGGGGCAGTGGGATGTTGTGGGGCAGGGACGAATTCCTGACATGAGGCTGCTAAAGACTGAGGGGAGTCGTGAGGACTGGGGTTTCCAGCTCCAGGGCTTAGTGAGTTTTGGAGTAGTTTGGGGACAAAGAATTATATAAAATTGAGGTTTTTTTCAACTGCATAGTACAGAAAAACAGCTAAAGAGGTGGCAAGCAAAAATAGTTCAGGTAAGATATGGGAAGTTGAAGGGTTTGGATGTGTCTGCTCTGCCTTCCTCATCTTCTGCTTGGGAGTAGGATGAGCAGAAGGGTTGAGGAATTGTGCAAGCCACAATAAGGAAACCTTGGCTTTCCTGGGGCAATATTTAATGTGATTTCTTTTCCCCCCTTTTCAGGACAGGGACTTGGAGAGGCTCCGTAGGAAGTGGCTCTGTGCCTTAACAAAGCGCCAGGAGTACCTTGATCAGCAGCTGCAGAAACTCGTGGGGAAGCCTGGTAAGGAAAATGCCGTTAAAAGTAATAATAGTAGAAGGCTGAGAGATGTGCACACACTTTTAATCTTAATATATTGTC
This sequence comes from Dryoscopus gambensis, assembly GCA_013389985.1. NCBI lineage: Eukaryota > Metazoa > Chordata > Aves > Passeriformes > Malaconotidae > Dryoscopus > Dryoscopus gambensis. The sequence continues at coordinate 107,700 of WEIT01006665.1, forward strand.
CGATTTAGAGAAGAAGTTAACGGAGAGTTGAATCTCTGAACTCAGCAGTAATTTTTTGGGGTGAAATTAAAATTAGACTTGTTTGTTGTTTTGGGGTGTTTCTTTGTGTGCTGAATCGTGAGCAGGGCAGGGTTTATTGTGCCACGGGTGGTATAAAATCCCAGCCACGTGCCAGAGGCACTCAGAACTGCTCTGCTGCCCTGACTGACATCCTGCTTCCAGATAAAACAGAGGACGATGCGGATCGGGAGGCTCAGCTTTTGGAGATGAGGCTGACCCTGACGGAAGAAAGGAATGCTGTGATGGTTCCTTCTGCTGGCAGTGGGATCCCTGGAGCTCCAGCAGAGTGGTAGGAACATCCATTCCCATAGGAGGAACGTAAAAATGATGCACAGCCCATTCCTGGCTTTGGATTGTGGCCATTTTTTTTTCTCTCCTCAATCTGGCCTCTGTACCCTGCATGAGCAAAGTTGTTAAAATTAGGCCTCTTGCTTAAATTATTTTATCAGGTTGTGTCTCTGAAATCCAGAAATGCTGTTTGGTAAACGATACTGTTATTGATCAGAGTGTAATTATAACCTTCTGAAAAAAGGAATCAATATTTATTACCACTGCACTCGCCATTTTAAAAAATTAGCTAATATGTTAACTACCTAGTTCATTCACTTAAAAGGCTGCCCCCTCACCGTAAAACTGCATCTCCAGGAGCATTTTGTTGCGCTCCTGGTTTGAGAACAAACTCTGTTTAGTCAGCAAGTGTTCCATGTGATTTTCTGAACATTAAAAATAGTAGAGAGCACTAGAGTGAGGCTGCTGTGCTGGATCAGCTGTGAGCAACAACTGCAGATAAGGATTTGGGGTTGTTCCACCTCAAACCTCGTCTTCAGTTGCTCGCAGCTTCCTGAATATCTTGTCTGAGCAAACCTCTAGCAGGATTTATTGATGGAATTGAGTGTCATGGAGTTTTAAGCTGAAGTTTGTCAGTGCTTCTAAAACGTAAAAAAGATCAAGGTCTTGTTGGAAACAAAACAACTTTCACATCGTTGTGTTTCATTAGGTTTGAAAACAGTGGAGCTGCAGGAAACTTGCTCCAGGAAGAATCTGGTTTGCACACATTTGCACCAGAGGAAATGTTCAGTATGATTCAAGCACTTTATATATTACATACGACTCCAGCCTGCTCTTGTTCACTATAAATTCATCAGTTTTGGCTCTTGAACATGTGTTTTGTGAGAAAGAGTAATAACTGTGGAGGGGCAGCATCGGTGTTAGTTTAGAAACTTTGAGACTGACTTTCCTGATCCTCTTTTCCCCATTTTCCCTGCCATCACTAAAGTGGAGGGGTTTGCATTTCACGAATGTGTGTTAGAGTAAATAAACTTAATTTTGCTATTAGTGTTTAAGAGGGAGAAAACATTTCTGAAAGCAGAGGTCAAAGAAGATAATAATCCAAAGAGAGCTGGTATAAAAGAAATACTAATTTATCTGAGTCTCTTGGAATCTGCAGCAGTAAATTAAAATAAAGAGGTTTGCCAAGGTTATCAATGGTCTGGCTAAAAACTGCAGACTGAATGCAATGTCCTGGGGGTTTGGATCGTCAGGGACGTGTGCTGGGTAAATCTCTGTTACTTTAAATGCCACCATTGTCCCTGTCTTGCATTTTAGGACTCCTGTGGCTGGTATGGAAACTCACATTCCTGTTATATTCCTTGACTTGAACGGTAAGTGGTTCTTAAGATGACAGAGTACTTCAAAAACAAACTTTGTCCAGCCAGTGAATGCTACAGAATTGAAGCAAGCTCATAAAATTAAGAATGCCTGGGCTGGCAGGTGAATTAATTGGAGAAGTGCCCATTTTTCCTGTAACATATTGCTTAATGCTTCAAAATACTCAGCGTTATGTATGGAAGGAACCATGGGTTTTCATAATCCCGTGTTTCAGTACATCCCAATACAAGATCCAGTTTGAGCAGTGTGTTTGCCACGTGCTCCTACCAAAGGTGGGAAGCTGGAACGAAGAAAGTGGCAGCCCCAAAGCAGCCCAGGGAGCAATCAGTTGGACAAATCCTCGTTAGGATGTTGAAAGGAGGGTTAATGTTTGGGTGAGAAGGGGAGGTGACCCTCAGCCTGTTGTGAGGAGATCTGGGCCGCAGTCTCCTGGCATCGGTGGTTTGTCCACCTGGGACAGCACATCCATGGATCCAGTGGCTTCAGAGAGGAGCTGGTTAATAATTCATAACTCCAGCCAGGACAGGTTGAGCTTCTCGAAACTCAGATTAAGGGGTTGTTTAATCATGATCTAAGAGCAGTGTGTTTTCTCCTGTTCGACCAGCAGCTCGTTTTAACACCACCACACACTTAATGCCAGGTGAGCTCAGTGCTGCAAATCCACCCGTGGGCAAGGAGGGGGTGTTTGCCACGGGGGGAATATTCCTGCCCTTTATTAGGCATGTTTGAGTCTGTGCCCCCAAATCTTCGTGCACACTTTCTGTATAGAAATGGGAATTTTGTTTTTTGAAGTGGAACAATGCAAGAGCTTTAATTTTGTGGGTGAAGTCTTAGTAGCCCAGCTGGGGAGTTGGGGGTGAAAATGGGGATTCATGACTTGCTGGATGTTTTTTGAAAAGGGCGATTACTTTGCGTTTCCTCACCTTCCACATCCCCTCCTGTTTGTAGCTGATGACTTCAGCTCCCAGGATAACCTGGATGACCCCGAGGCAGGAGGCTGGGATGCTACTCTGGTGGCAGAGGAGGAGGAGGAATTCTTTGAGCTGCAGATTGTGAAGCATCACGACAGCGAGGTAAGAGAAGCTGCAGACCAGGGAACTTTAGTCTTTAGTTGTTTTTATATATCCACGTGTGAAAATAATGCATCAAATATGTCATGGAAATGATACAACGCTTGTTTCCTCTGTGAGCAACTGTGTTTTCAAGGAAGATTAATAGTAAAACTCAAGGATCTTCCTTCATCCCAATCCAAGCATTCCGAAACTTTGGGATTCAGTTTGCGTTTAGCAAAGCAAAACCCCTGAGCAAATTAGAGTACACAAGCCCCCGCTGAAAAACCAAACAATCTTAATTGTTAACATTCCTACTTCTGCATTGTCACACTCATTATCCTCCATTTTGCCACATAACTCACAGTTCTACAACTTCACAGCTGTTGGTTTGTAATTTTTGCTGTTAGGTTTAGAATCTCTGATGTGTTCCTTAAAATTTTGGTCCTTTTTCTGAAATTTATTTCTTCTTCTCTTTTTAGAGGAGCTTTGTTCCTGATAGTTCTGCTAGGGATTTTTTTTTTGTCCTGATTTGTTTGTAAAGCCTGGAAATTTGGCTACCAGGCCATTTTTCTTATGGCTTGAAGATAAACCATTCAAATCTTCAGTAATACTTATATTTTAACATGCAAAAAGAAAAATTCCAGCTTTTGCTGTATTGCTAGAAATGCTTCAGCAAAGTTATTTCTCAAATACAAACAGGAGAATTTTTGTGGTGTGATGGAAGATTTCCACTGCAATCTCTGTTGCTCTCTGGTTTACCTTAATAAATTAGGCCAAATGGTCCTGCACTTCTGCATATTTTATAACTTATTTGCAATGATCCTGGGTATTCAAAGCTCTTTTTTCAAGAGGAAATGTTCCAGAGTTTGAGCAAGTTGGCATTTTTAATCCCAACGTCTTCATTTGGCAAACTGATCTTGATTTTTAAATGGCCTCTTCTAAAGTGCAGGGATTTTTTTCTTCACGGGGAGCGAAACGGAGAAGCCGACTCTCAAAATTTATGTATTATGTATTTTTGCTAATTATGCTTAATTAATTGCAGTTAATTATACACCTAATTATGCTTATTAGAGGATACATTTATTTTTATTTTTTGCAGGTGAAAGCAGAAGCCTCGTGGGACTCCACGGTCCACGACTGCATCCAGCTCAGCAAGGGGTCGGCGGCGGAGGAGAGGGTTTATCTGATTGTCAGAGCCACTGTCCAGCTCAGCCACCCTGCAGAGATGCAGCTGGTGCTGCGCAAGCGCATCTGTGTCAATGTCTATGGCAGACAGGTACAGCTCCTGCAGCCCTTCCCACTTCCCAGAGCTCGGATTCCCTCGTCTCTCCCCCCATCTCAGCCTGGATGGAGGCGCCGTACCAGCGGCGTCCGGCGAGGCTTTGAAAGGCCAAGTTGTTTTCCTGGTATCCCTTGTCTTGTGGGTGATGACGCAGCTTATTTTTTAAGGCTCCGTGGCATCTAAATATAGGAAGTTTAGTTATTTCTCTGTTAACTCCCGAGTGTTTTATCACTGGGAAAAGTGGGAAGAGGTAATTTCTTGTGAGCTCAAAGTTTGTATTTTGCATAAAGGAACTTCTGTGTTTCCCTACTCCTGTATTAAGTTCACACATTGCTGCTAACCATTTCTATGTGCACCTCCAGGTATTTAGAAATCAACTAGGAACAGTTGGAGGAGAGATCCCTTGTGTTAATTCACCAGAGTTAATCGCTCTTGGTCCTTTGTGTTTTCCAGTTGGTGCTCTTACAGTAACGTGTTGGTGAGAGCAGGGTATTTGATAAATGGCAGGCGGTCAAGTTGTCATTCCATTTGCAGCATCATGCCCTGAAAATAATATAAATCCTGAGAACGATGCGGGAGGAAGCAGTTTGTTCAGCCTTGTCTCAGAACCCAGCCTCCCCTGGCAGTGATAATGACAAAGCAGAAAGCCTGGATTGTTATTCTGGTTGCACATCTGTAGTTAAAATCTGAAGCAAGAGCAAAGAGAAGAGGTGTGGTCACACCCAGAAACCCTGTAGGCAACTCCCAGTGCTGGGGGTAGAACCCCACTTCTTGGTGCTTCCATCAGGCAGAAGCTTTTTCTCAGCAAGGGAAGAACAGTGAGTTTTTTGTCACGTGGAATGGGAGACTGTATTGAACAGATAAATTGAACGTGCCAATAATCACAATCGTGTGAAGTCTTCATCAATTCTGTTTTCTACGGATTTAGTCAATGCTGGTTTTTACTTTCATTCGACACAGGATCTTTGGCTTTCTTGCTGTTTTTCTAAAAACCCCTGTCAATAACCTTTCCTGGGAGTTTGTCTCAGCAGCATCTTTGAATGACTCATCTCTGCATTAATTCAACAGTCCAGTTCTTAACCCTGCAAGGCGCCAAGTCAGCATAAACAATGACCATGCCCCTTAAATCATTCTTCATAACGATCTCTTTGGTCAAGAATTTAATGTCTGTACTTGTCAATATTCAAGACAAGTCACCTAGGGCTCTGTCAGGAAAAAAAAAACCACCTCTAAAAGCAGCTGATGCTTGGTGAAACAGTCACCTTGCAAGGAAGGGAGTCCTTCTCTGTATCTACAATACAGGCAAGCAAATGATTTTCTGCAAGTTAAAATCTTTGGCTTTTGCATATTTATTGGTTAGACTCTGGAGTTTGTGCATCTTTCACTGTGAACTGTATTTATTTCAGCTGGAATCTGTTAATCCACCTTTTCCTTGTGTTTCCTCCCCACAGGGTTTTGCACAGAGTTTCCTCCGAAGAATGTCCCCCCGAAGTTCCATCCCTGGCTGTGGCATCACTTTTGAGATAGTCTCAAACATTCCAGAGGTGAATAAGAAATCAAGAGTGTCTCAGATTGGCCAAGAGCCTCTAATTTTGTGCTTTCCCCCCTCGTTTTGAGCGTGCTGGCTCTCGCTGCTTCCAGGATAAGCTGTGGTTTGTGAAAGATGGAGCCCGTTCCTTTACACGCTGTGACTTAGCAGCAACCTCTGTCTTATCAGTGTCACTGTGTATTTTGTTGAGTGAGCATCTATTTGCTCAGGTCCTTGAAGAGGCAGTTTGAAGAGAGAGTGGGGGAAAAAGACCGAGGAAAAACGGGCAGGTGAAGTGCCTGCTGCGGGGAGCACGAGAATCTGTGGAAAAAATAACAAAAGTGGCTTTTTCTCAGTAATGCCTTTATGCAACTCTTGATTCCTGAGCATATTCCCAGTTAGATGCTAATCCTTTCCTTCCAAGGAGATGCTCTATCAGAGCACTTGTGAAAACATTAACACATGAAGAGCCAAAACTCTGATTGCTGCCTGGCTCTTTCATGTTCTGCTGCATTTTGCACTCTGTGTTGAAATGCTTCTCAAGCAATATTCTATTTTTTATTCCTGCAGCTCACTTGAAATTTTGTTTTCCTCTCAGGATAGATAATACCCCAAATGTGCTTGAGCACTTTTTAATTATGAAATATCTGAATGCAGCCCTTTTGCTAATTAATGGCAGTGTCTTGCTGTGAGACTCTCAGAAAGAACCCAAAAAGCCTCAAAACAATAACCACGTACAGCTTGAGATGTCTGTGACAGTGGTAGGAGCACCCGTGCAGGTTGCATAGCACAAGGTGTTTATTTGGATCAGAATCTTTGATTGGGTATTAGGAAGGAATTTAGAAAAGATATTAGGAAGAAATCCTTTCCTCTAAGGGTGGTGAGGCAGTGATTGCCCACAGAGGTTCTGGACTCTCCATCCCTGGAAGTGTCCAAGGCCAGGTTGGACAGGGCTTGGAGCAACCTGGGATGGTGGAAAGTGTTCCTGCCGGTGGCAGGGGGTGGAATGGGATGAGTTTTAAGGTCCCTTCTGACCCAAACCATTCCATGACTCCATGGTTCTCATCTGCCCCTGAGCTTAAGGACAACCAGTGCTGAACTGGTGCCGCGTGGTTGAAAAATGCGTTTTCTTTGGGAGTGATGAGGCAGATTTGGGGTTCATTTTACCAGGCTGCCATCTCTTTTCATCTCCCCAGGATGCTCAGGGGGCTGAGGAGCGGGAGGCACTGGCCAGGATGGCAGCAAACGTGGAAGATGCAGCTTCAGCTGACTCTGAAGCCTACATTGAGAAGTACCTGCGGAGCGTCCTGGCCGTGGAGAACATCCTCACCCTGGACCGGCTGCGCCAGGTCTGGCTGCAGGGCTGCAGCAGGGAATGCCTCCAGAATCCAGACATCCTCCTGAGTGCACACAAACTGCCAAACAACCCCAAAAGCCACCTCAGTGCATGCCTCAGCCTCCCAAAGTGGGCTGTGGCAAAGGTCCAGGGAAGCAGAGATGTCCTCGCTCAGCTCCAGCGCGGATGGGGTGGGAGTTCTCTGGTCAGGGCACAGCTCTGGGATGCTTGGTTTGGTTTTAAGGCTGTTCGTTGCTAATTCTAGTTCAGAACAAGGAGTTCTGAGGCCTTAACTTTTGCTTTCTGAAGCTTTAGCAATAGTTTCTGCAATTGCCAGTAGAATTTTCATAGTTTTGCCCACATTCTACTTCGAATTCACCAAAGCCATCCTGCCAATTAAAAAAAAGACATGGATTGGGTTTATTTTAAGTGCTATAACTTGATCTGTTTACCAGGAAAAATACAGGAGAGAAAAACATTTATTGAAAATTGTTCTCCTGGATATAAATTATGCAAGCACAAAGAGAAAAGTTATGCAAAACAAGCTGGAGCTTGTGCCTGCCGACTAAAAATTCACGGGGAAGTGTGATGCACTTTAAATATTGAAAGCAAGTTCCCTGTCATTTATAATTAGTTTAAAGGATTAAAATAGGAGCTCAGCTAGGAAAGAGACTCTTAGTCTTTGCATCTCTGTCATCTCCTAGAATCAGGACTAGCTGCAAAATCCTACATGTGCCAACCAGCAAAATACCAGATGTTAAAATTTATCCATTCATAATTTTTTTAGCCATGTGAACTTTACAGACAGCAGCCGGTGCCACAAGGCAGCTTAAAAACATTTTATTTGTATAGACAAAGCTATCCTGGGATGATCAGAGCTTTAATTCTTGCCAAATACGCTTATTTTCTTTGTTGTGCTCTCTGTGACGGGCAGGAAGTTGCTGTAAAGGAGCAGCTGATGGGAAAAGGAAAACTCTACCGCAGGAGCCTGAGCTCCCCCAACGTGAATCGGGTGAGTTTTCCCCGCTGGCATCTCCAGCAGCTCCACTCTTCATTCACAGGTGCTGGAGTCATGGAATGGAGCAACGAATTTCCTTCCTTTTGACCCCTCTGTGCTCATTTTTGAGCGTGGAAAATGCAAAGTGCAGGCAAAATCTGCTCATATTCCAGCTTTCATCACACGGGCAAGTCCCTAAATCCAGATTATCTGAAAAGGCAGCATAAAAAGAACTTTGCTTTTTTTTTTCCCCCTGAACACTGGAGATTTGTCATTTACTTTCCAAGTTGAAGATATTTTTTTTCTCTTTTTCTTCAGAAGATTTGAAAGCAAGTTGCAAGTATTTGCTGAACTTAAGCTTTGTACCAGTGTTGTGCATAAGAAAAATGAGACTTCTGCTGCCCAAAATTCAGAAAGAAATCATTTGATAGAACTGGTAAAAAAACAGTGTCAAATTCTGGCTCCTCCCAGGTCAGGAATTAAAATTTCACTTTGTATTTCTTGGATTTTGGTTCTGCTTTAACCACAAAACTCTTTCTTTTCAGCCTTTTGAGTCAAGAGGCATAGTTAGGAATTTTTTAAAGCTCTTGTTAAGAAATAATTCTGCTTCTTTTAACTCTTCCAGCTTTCTGCAAGCCGCCAGGATTTAGCCCCTCCTTATAACCTGAGCAGTAACAGGGTGAGTATGTGCAGATCTCCTGGGAAAACTTCAGTAGGGAAAAAAGGAAGGAACTCCACTCTGCCAGTGATTAGAGCATAAATGAGAAATACCTGTGAAAAATGGGCCACCCCCACGTGCTGCTGGGTCCTTGGGACTGCTCCTGGGACAGGAATAGGTTTGGACCTGCTGCTCTGGACTTCTCTGGGGATGTTCCCAGGTCTTGTCCCAGCCCCTGTGGGATGCACAGGAGCAGCTTCAGAGCTTTTCCAAAGCTTTCACCTGGGTGGATTGAAAAATTCTGGGAGAAGGGAAGAGGTTTGGGTCCCTATTTTAGTTCAGGTCCACCTCTAGACAGAATAAAAGCCTGTGGAGAAAGTCGTTGACCTCCCAGTGGTCCTAAACTTGTGGTGGGTGATGATCCAGCCCATTCCACTCCTTAAAAACACCAGTACAGACCCAAAGCATTTCTTTAAAAGGCGAAAAATTAAATTTAAGCTTATTTTCCAAATCCTAGATCAACCGAAGGATCTCCTCCTGATAGATATTCTGCCCAGCAAGTGTGGAGTGATTTTGAGGGGGAGAATCTGGTGGTGACAAGGCATTTTAATGCATAATGCAGTTGCACAGAATAATAGAATTTTGATGTAGTGCTCCAGCACTGGTTGCTAAATCTGCTACATCTGATCCATGGAGAGAATGCTAAAATATGTGCAGGTGATAAAGTGTTTGTAGCAGCTTCTCTTTGGAGAGAGCTTTGGGGTGTTTCAATACTGTAAGGGGTTTTTAAAGCAAAAATTAAAGATTAGGATTCTTAATGATTTCTGTTTTTCTCCTCCCTTCCCCTCAATGATTTCTCTCATTGCACATTTCAGAGCCCAAAGGTCCCAGCAGAGGTAATGCATTAGGTCCACCTAATGAGTGGGATAATAATTTTATCTCACTATAAAGTTGATTTTGCTCACTCACACGCTTTTATTTCCTGCTTTGAAGATGCTGCTGGTGATGCCTCATTTGCATAGCACAGAGCAAACGAGTTTTTCCATTGAAATCCTGTCATTAATGCAGCGTGAGCTGGTACAAAGCAGAGAACTTTTCTCCTTGGGTGCGTCTGAGGGGTTCTTACAGAGCTGGAGCTGTTGAGTGCATTTCTCGCACATTTTTGGACAGGGTGAAGTCATTTCAGAAGAAATAACCCCTCTCAGCTGAAAAAATAGACATGAAAGCAAGCAAATATCTAAATATCTGCCAGGGAATATTATCCTGGAGATGAGAGAAACGTTGAGACTTTCTCCCAAATCTTGCTCAGGCTTTATGGCTTTTATAGTTCAGCGTGAGCAACTCCTGATTTCTATGAACAAATGACTTTAAAATAATACTGGGCCGATGGAAAACATGCTTATCCTTAGTTTTGTGGTAGTGCTCTCAGAGGAATGACCCCTTTTCCCAAGCTTTGGTTACCTGGAATTACTGGCAGCGCTTTGCATGAGGTTTTGCAGCTCTTGGCCGTGGCTGTAGTTGCTGACGGAGACTCTGTGCTGCAGGAATGTGGAGCTGAGGTGGTGGAGCTGCTCCCCTTGCTTGCAGTGAGCTTCAACCCAAGGCACTTGTTCCTCAGGACATGGAGGTGCAGCCTCCCCAACTGGGAATTTCTGGTTTTGAATGGATCTCTGGTTCCAAGGCCCTGTTGGACCGAGCTTGGCACAGCCTGGCTTAGTGGAAGTGTCCCTGCCCGTGGCAGGGAGGTGGAATTCGGTGGTCTTTAAGCCCTTCCAACCCAAACTATTCTGTCATTCAGTGTTCCCATTTCCACAGGAAGATGAGCAAAAGCTTTTGTAATCCCAGTGAAATGCTTTTAGAATTCCTGAATGTCCCTGCGGCACACGGACATCACAAAGCTCCCTGGTGAGATCAGTCCCGTCTATTTTAGCATAAAGGGCTTGAGAGTGGCTTGAGAGGCTAAACTCGATGTCTTTGTCCCTTGAGAAATTTGAGAAAGTCTTCTCCAGCAGTCATGGATTGTTATTTTATTGTTATTTTACCAGGAATTGGGTGTTGTTTATTATAATAAGCCAATCCCAAACAAGTGACTTATTGTATCACAGGAAACAGCAGTCACAGGACGGTAACAGCACCTGAACTGAGTGCAGAATATTGATGGAAGCCCTTGGCACATTCCAGAATATTCTTCTCCTTAACTTTCATTCCATTACTTTCTCCCTCTCTCTGCATATCTCCCTCTGTTACTCCTTGCATTCCTGCTGCCTGTACCATGGATTTTTAGCTTTGTGGAAAGAGCTCCCGAGTCTCACCCCTCTGTGTCAAGTACCATCCGTGCTGGTAAAGTTTGGAATATGGATGCTGCTCCATTCTCCAGCACTCAGAAGAGCCAGGGCTCATCCCCCTGTTAAAAAAAAAAGGAATATTAAAGAAGCAAACAAGAAGATGGTGTCAGTGCAGCTACAACAGGCAGCCTGAAAGTTTCCAGAATTAGGACGTGGATTCATCCTGCAGACTTTGTTAGTAAAAACATGGATGGGTGGTCACATCCTCCTGAAGAGCTGGAAAAGTCCTTCTCCAGGACTGGAGCAGAGGTGTGGGATTGGCACATTTTTGGGAAAAAAGGCACCTTGAAAGAATATCCCTGTGTGCTGACAGCAGAGAGAGGTTCCAGGGAGCAGGATGGCTCTCACACTGAGCTGTGCATTCCTGGGAAATACTTAATCCACCACTGGGAATTTTTAATCATTACTCCTAAGATGAAGCCTCCCAACTGGCTGAGAAGGCAAGGAGCTGTTTTCTGAATTTACTTCAGAAGAGTTTTATGGACTTTCATGTTGTCAGCAGGGCTGCACGTGGCCTCACCTCTAGGTTCTGTCAGCTTGCTTAAATGAGAGAAAGGCAATTTTTACTCCTGTTATCAGTGCAGATGTGGTCAGGGGAGAGTGAGATGAGTTTGGTTTCTCCTTGCACGTCAGCACAGGGCAGGTGATGCAGGGGTATTGAGGGTCTTAGTGCTGATTTCAGATACAGGGGATGAATTTTCATGTTCAAGGGGGCTTTTGTTGGAAATTTAATTTAATTAAATTCAGTTGGACACTGAATTTAAAAACTGAATTGACTAAACTGGATGAATTAGAGGCACAATGAATGGAAGGCATCTCTGAGGTGTTTTACACATCAGACTAAATCACACATCGATTAAAAATGTTACAAGTTGCTGTTAAAACACCTCTGAGAAGAACCATTTTCTCTTGGACAGTTGTCCTTCCTTTCCCAAAGGCCCAGTATTTGTAGCTCAAAATCCAAGTAAGACAAGATGGTGCCATTCAACCTTCAGGTTTATCTGGGAACCAGAGTTTTTTCAGCAAATTGATGCCATGTAGATTGAATTGGAATAATCCTGCTGTTCATGAGAACAAGTGCCTTTTGTCCCAGCCGTGTGTCCCAGCTGTTTGCTTGTGTTCCAGTGCTACGTGGTCACCTTTTCCTCAGCCTTTTCTGAACTGCTGAAATAATAAAACACAGGAACTATTCATTTCTCTTACCCAGTGGCTGCATTTTAATGGTCTGTCAACTTCAAGGAAAGATTTGTCAGGTAAAAGCCTCCGGATGACTTAGGTAGTGATCATCCCTACCTGCCCTAAAGGTTTTGTGCATGAAATAAATTCCCTGGGGTTTTTCGTGGAGGATGTGTGGAGGAAGGGAAGGCAGAGGAGAAGAAGGAGAGGGTGTTATAAAAATAAAGCACTTTATAAACAGCTCTGCATTAAAACACATCAAGGGACGTGCATTCTTCTGGTGGCTACTTTGGATTTGTTAAATTAAATCACTTGACCTCTGCTTGGTCACTTGGCAGAGAGCAAATATATTCTTGAAATGATGGCTCCTCCGGGCAAATGATTTACAAGCTTCCTCTCTTTTCTCTCACCACTCTGAGAAAGAGAGAGAAAAGATTCACAGCACTTAAATAATAAGAAAGTACTTAAAATCTGTTGTGTTGCAGTTGTTGAATGCACAAAGCAAACTGGAGAGTGCTGGGTGACATCCAGATGGGCAACTTGGGAACTTCATCAAGTTAATATAGTTAATAATTATTTTTATTTTATCGAGATCGAGATGGATTATCTTTCAATCCAGCTTCGGAAAATCGTTCATGAATTCCCTCTGCACAATAGTTGACACTTCCAGTTGCCTCCAGTATTTTCTTTTCCAAATGTTTCTCCACCTGTTTCCCCGATTAACCTAATTTTGATGGTTTGTGGTCATCTCAGAGTTGAGGGTCACAAATCTGACCTTCAGGCTAAAATGATGATTTTTGCACTCTCTCCAAAGTAAGGGTAATTAAAAAACCCAACCTGCTTTAAGTGAACAACCACACAAATCTTTTTATCATTCCTCTTCTCAGGACCTTCCTTTTATTTAGCCTGGCAAAATCCTTACAATTATTTAGACGACATAGCCATCCATAGTATCAAGGCTGAAGCAAAATTTCCAAAAGGTCCTAAAAAAAAAAGGCTTTTCCAATGGGAAAAGTCACCAAATGTTGCCATCCTTTCTGTACAGGATGAATATTCTGAAAGTGTTCTGCTGGTTCTTACCTATTGCATTTTTTCATCATTCCCCAAACAGGGCTATAAAGTCAAGATACTTGCCTGAAATCATTTTTTTTCTTGGAACGGTCAGTGAAGGGCACTTGTGACTCAACAGATCATGACTCAGAAAATGATTTAGTTGCTCTTTACCTGCATTGAGTCCCTGTTCTACTACGCTACAATACTCTTTAAATTTGTAATATTCGTTGGGTTTCTTCTGTCTCTGTGCTCTCCAGAAGCACTTAGGCTTGGCTCAAGACGTGTCACCTTGATCCATTTGTCTTTAAGTGGATCACTATCCCAAGATCCAAAAGGATCACTAATCAAGCTTTATGTTCTCCAAAAACGAAGCTTTCAGATGCTCTCTACCCTTCCATAGCTCTTTTTCCCAGTCCAGTGCCAACATCTGCCAGGCTGATGGAGACCAGGCCAGGTGGCCACAAAACCAAAACAAAAATTTCAAGATTATTTTGGGTCTTGTGCTGCTTGCTTGGAGTCTTCTGTTTTTTATTAATCTCTGCTCGTGGTAAGGCCGCCTGTGAGTAACCTGCACTAATAGAAACACAAAAGCCAAAAAAGAAAAGGAGTTTGGGGATGAGGAATAGGAAAGATGGTTTCATGGAAGCATTTTGTGGAATTTTCCAGCCTCGGACGTGACTCTTGGGCATGTGTGAGGCATAAATGAATTGCAGGTCAAAGATAATGCTGGAATTGGAGAGTTAAAGCATGAGCAGAGCAGGAGACTTTCAAGAAGGGCTTAAACACCAAAGTCCTCAAAAATACCGGACTAAATAAACTCCTGCTGGTCCCAGCCTGGGCTCCATCAGCTTGACATTCAGGATGGCTGCCTCAGTGGCCTCAGGCATCCATCAGTTATCCCAAATTTGACTTCTCAGCTGCAGCACTTGAGTGTACCTGGAGCAGGAGGGCTGAGGACAGGTCCTGCTCTGCCCAAGTGCAGGTTACTTGCTATTCAGAGCAGGAGAGCTTCCCTGGGACTGACTTACAGATCCAAATGGAAATGACTCCTGCCCTGGGCTGCTCACTCTGACCTTCAACCCATTGGAGAAATCTATTCCTCCTATCCTGGCTTATTTATTATTTGTGAAACATTCATGACTTCAAGTTCCAGTTAAGATTAGTTCGGCTGCCTGTCATTTTTATGTCCAAGGTCAGACTAATTCGTTGCATCCAACAGTGGGAAGCTTCTTGAAGAGGCACATTTTCCTCCTCTTTCTCCAGGAAAAAATACAGGAAACTTATGGTCTGGGCTGCATCAGGTCCTTCCATCCCATGTAACTCCTTTTTAGGAGGTTCACTGCCCCATTTTACTGTGAAAGTATTTCTCTTCCTGTTCTGTCTTTTAAAACACAAGCAAAATTCAGGTGTACAATAAAATCCAGATGTTGCACCAGCCGTAGCAAAACTCTTTCCAAAAAAAAACCTGCGATCAAACTTCAGTTTGTATCAGTTTGGCTGCACCATCCTGTCCTTGCAACCTCTGACTGTGGAAAGGTGAAGCTTTGCAAGCTCGTCCTGAGAACATTTTGCCACCTGCACAGGACAACGCTTTCCCACAGGACCCTGAGACTTCTTGAAGAGTCTGAGGCTGGACATTTTTGACCCATAGACTCATAAATGGGTACTGGATTTCCTTCAGGTCTCCTATAAATTAAGCAAATGAGAAGGAACTGCTTTGGCAGGCATTGCATGCGTGCCTCCCTCAGAAGTTTTCAGGACAACCCCGTGGGATTTTGGTTTCCCTTCCAGCTCTGCACACCTGGTTTGGTGAAGCAAAACCAAACCCTGTCCTGCCACCCACATGAAACTTCCAGCAGAGACACGCCCTGGCCAGTCCCTGGGAGTAATCACTGCAGACAAACCTGTAAAAGTTTTTACCTATCAAGATGATAGAATTAGTAAAAAAAAGGATTTTGCCACATAGACTCTTGACAGTCGTGCTGATGTGAAACAGTGGCCTGGGGATTCTCTCTCTTAGCCAAGAGGCTTTGTTACTGAGCCAGTTTCTGGCTGTGAGTTTGAGAGGGAATTTCCAAAACCACAGTGGACCTTTGTTAAAGCAAAAAAGATCACCCTCGTGTGCAGAATGGTGTGTGGGATCCATGGGAAAACCTAGCCAGAGAACCCTGGGATCTTGGGAGAGCAAAGGAGCTGCTCTTTTCTCTGTCACTGTTTCTTCTTCATCTGCATCAGGCTCTTGTAGGGCTGAAAATAATATTTTTTCATCTTCACTAACCATGTCAAAACCCTAACCTGTCCTAATCTTTTTTGTGACTCCTGCTATCCACAGCTTGGATATTCCAGCTTTCCCTCTCCTAGGCTGTCAGAAAACTGGCAGTGCCACAGTTCTTCCTCTTGATCTGATCAACTCCTCCTTTCCCTGACTCCAGCCACGAACATCCAACCTTTAGGTCTTGCATTTCTTGTCTTGTTCAGAGCTCTGGCCTCACCCTTTTTCCTGACACTGCTTCTACTACTCCTGAGTAGATACACAAAATATTCAGGAATTTTGGGCAGACAGCGCCGTATTATTTTCACCTGCTTGTAGCATACTCAGCTTCCAAAACAGAGCAGCACAGCTGAGTGAAATATTACAGCTGTGAGGTCTAGAAATAAACTTTCTCTGTGCCAAAGCTGCTCATCTTTGCAGGGCTGGGTCTGCCAACTGAAAGCACCTCTGGGGCAGGGTCTTTCCTCAGCTCTGGCACTCTGAGCTTGGCAGAGGGGCTGTGCAGGGTGTGTCAGGATTGCCGTGCTAACTTGGAAAAACACAACTTTTTTTTTCCCCTCCAGGGTCGATGGGAGAGTCAGCAAGATGTGTCCCAAGGTGCCACAAACTCCAGTAGAGGCATTAGTCCACCTCGTACCTCCCTGCCGGGCTCTGGGCAGCAAAACCACTCTCCTGATGCAGGTAAGGGCTCTCCTACAGCTCAGAGAATTCCCTAAAAGTGGAATGAGGTCACTGCAGCTCCTGAGTGTCACAAAAAGCTGAGCTGCTGTCAGAGAGTGCTTTCCCTTGGCTAATTCTTTGACTGTAGAAGTCATTTTAGACTAAAAAGAACAGGTTTTTACATTTTTTTATAGAGGGTTTGGGGTCAGCTCTTTGGTTTGTTTCTTTTTTCCCTGTCCCCAAAGAATAACTGTTTTCGTATTTTAATTTTATTTTTTTTTCCAACAGGTATTGGTAGCCTGGCTGCTTCCTACCTGAATCCTGTCAAGTCTTTCGTGCCTCAGATGCCAAAGCTGCTGAAGTCCCTCTTCCCTGTCAGAGATGAGAAAAAGGGCAGGCAGAGCTCTCCCCTTGCACAGCAGGTAAGGCCTTAAATCACCCGCGAAATTCAATATCGGTGAGTGCTGCTGGGCTTGCTGGCAAAGAGCTGTTTGATAAAAGTTGTTGCAGAGCAAACCAAGCTTTTAGGCACAGCAAAGCCTCGTGATCCATTTCCCCTCCAGCCTGTCCAGGGATAGTGGAGCTGCTGGAACTTATTGATACACACTCAGCCCACTTGGCTTTTTCCAGGTGCCAGCTCCACTCCCAGTGAGATTTATGGGCCTCCCACTCGCAGCAACAATGGTGAAATTTATGAAGGGCACTTAGTGTTGTTTGTGTATTGCCAGGAGGAAAATGTAATTCTATTTTTAATTCCTTATTTCACGT
This sequence comes from Dryoscopus gambensis, assembly GCA_013389985.1. NCBI lineage: Eukaryota > Metazoa > Chordata > Aves > Passeriformes > Malaconotidae > Dryoscopus > Dryoscopus gambensis. Next base: position 124,555 of record WEIT01006665.1, read on the forward strand.
CCCATCCCCTCCCACCCCTCGCCTTTTGCCATCTTTTCCTGTCTACTTGGGGCAGTTGCTTTTGTTCATTTTTATCTATTCCACGTGTCAGGGAAGCATTTGATTTCCTTTCTTTCTTTTGGATGTTGTGCTGCAGAGCTCCCACCTGCTCCAGATGTGGCTTCTGTGCTCTGAGCAGAAGTGAAGGCATGGTCAAGCTGACTGAAAAAAAACCTTCTCTCTTCTAAAAAAAACACCAGATGAGATAGAGAATCCCATTCTAAATAATAGAATCTCCTTTATTTGTGAGACTGTAGTTTAGTTATAAAGGAATATTTCCCTATAAAGTAAATTTTGAAGGTGTAGCAAACTGCTGTGAAGATAAATCTGGAGCCAGATCTCGAGTGAAAGTTTTTGGGGGCCCATTCTGTCCATGCTGGCTCTGCTTTCATCCTCTTCCCTTGCCTGGAGTTTTGGAAGCTCACTGTTTGTTAACTCCAAATCTTCCTCACCTCTTGCCATGCAGACAAACATTTTAAAGAACATTCTTCCTCAAAACAAACCCTAAAAATCCCTGAACAACTCTTTTTTGGTGGTTGGATGCAGGTGTTTTGTTCCGTTGCTTGCTACAACTAAATTTGCTTTTACAAGAACATCCCAGGGCTACAGGAAGTTGTTTTGGCGTAGTAGAAGTACAGTAAAATATTAAATAAATAGAGCAAAAATAAATCCACTGGCACTTAAATATCTTTAAAAGGGATTTCTGGCACATGTAGCACAAATAAGAATGAGGCAGATTTAAAATATTTTTAGCTTGACTGGGGATTCATTTTGCATTTTCGTGTTGCCTTTTGCTTGGTGTTGAGGCTGGAATTGTACAAACCTCCTCATCTATGAACTGTAGGGAATTAAAATGAAGGTGGTGGCTTTCTTTAAAGGTATTTGGGTAAGGAAAGATGCAAATAGGTGCTCTTACAATTGCAGTGAGAGCCTTTCACACCTTCTTGAATCCTCAGTGAATCAGTGAGAGCTGAGAGGAGAAGCGAGGCCTAATTTCCTGCCTCTAGTCTAACCACCTGTTCCCACTCCTTTCCTGTTCAAGATCAGTCGGGGATGATTTCTCTAGAAATCAAGTTTTAAACTACAGAGACATCTCTTTGATGAGGTTTTCGTCTCTGTTACGGATTACTGTGGAAAGTCAACCACGTCATGATCTCAGTGATTTTTAATAGGAGGGGAAATGCAATTAATGCTTTGGTTTTTAAAATAATATGAGGAGTATGTGATGCTTTAATGCTTGGTTGCACTGGACAGCAACCCAGGCTTTCCATGGCCGCTGGATCTGTGTAGTAAAACCAAATGTTGGAATCATCCTCTACTCGCAGGCTTTGCAATGGAACAAATCAGTTCTATTGCAAATGCACCTCCCTGCTTTGAGAGCTTCTGCAAATTCCTTGCAGCTCTATCCGAAGGGAGACAGGGCTTCTTCACTGCTGTCAGCAATCCCAGGGAATCAGGGAATATCCTGAGGTGGAGAGACCCACGGGGATCATTGATCCAACCCCTGGCCCTGCACAGACACCCCAACAATCGCAGCCTGCCCCTGAGAGCATTGTCCAAACACTCCTGGCAGGTTTGGGAACGTGCCCATTCCCTGGGGAGCTGTTCCAGTGTCCCACCATCCTTTTGGGGGAAAAATATTTTCCGAATCCCAACCTTAGGAAAGGTGCACTGAAGAGAGAGAAAAAACTGAAGGAATTGCCCCAGAATCAGCTCCAGCTTCCTCCGTGCAGCACAAAAATAAAGACGTACCTTTGCAGCAAGTCTGGCTTGAAAAGATCATAAATATCCCATCCCATAATCTCCTGTGCTGCCTCTTTCTAGTGGCCTGAGGATGCAAATGTGGGCAGAGGAATTGAGCTGGAGGTGGTGATGGATGGCTGAGGGACACGGGGGGCTCGGGGGGTCACCGCCAGGCCGTCAGCTTCAGCACCTCATCCCTCACCTGCCAGAGCCAGGCTGGCAGCCAGGAATTCCTGTGGAACTGAAGGAAACTGTGCCACGGAGGGGACACAAAAATGATCTTTCTGAGCCTCAGGGAATGCAGAGCAGCACCTGTAGGTCTGTGGGAGAAGGAAATTTCAGTGCACAGTGGCAGGGGACGTAAATGAACATGCAAGACGGGAGAAGTGGGTGGTAAACTCCAAAAGTATGAGGGGGAGGCAAAGCCAAAAAGGACTTCTTGGCTTTATTTGCAAAGAAATCTGAGCCTTAACTGGGAACCGCTGGAGTTTTGGTGCTGTAAACAGCAATTTGGGAGAGCGAGGTTCAGGAATAGAAATGACAAAGAGGCTGGAAGGATCTGAATCATCCATTCCTGGATGGAAGCTGAGATATGGGGAGATTCAGGTTGGATTTTGGGAGAAGGTTCTTCCCCCAGAGGGTGGTCGGGCACTGAAATCCGGGAATGGTCACAGCCCCAAGGCTGCCAGAGCTCCAGGGGAGTTTGGACAACGCTCTCAGGGATGCCCAGGGTGGGATTGTTGGGGTGTCTGTGCAGGGCCAGGAGTTGGACTGGATGGTCCTGGTGGGTCCCTTCCAGCTCAGGATATTCCATGATTCCATGAAAATCAAATTTCTAAAGGAGCAGGACTGAACCTTTTTCCGGGTCTGGAGTTGAAGTGAAGTTCACCGTGACCATTCCAAGTGGGTGTGGTACCAAATCTCTGATTCTGTGCTGGTAAAAAGGAGATCAGTTCTGATCAGTGGTTACAAAAACACACTTTTATATTTATTTTAGCATCTTTTTCTTTCAGTCCTGCCCATTGCTTAGAGCAGCATGAACCTTAAAGTGAGTGAGCCCACACAAAATAATATTCACAAAGGGATCTTCCCTTGTTTAGAGTGGTTGCTGGAGCTTCCAAAAAAACCAAAAAGCAGAGGCATCCCAGTCAAGGTGGTGGCAGTGAACAAAATTGCTGTCTTTGACCTTCTGCTGCAAGTTTAGTAACTAATCTGGAGAATAATGAACCGCAATTAATGAAATCTGCTCTCGTATTCAAGTGTGTTTCTCAGACAGCACATAAAATAATTGAAAGAACTTCCTGCTCTCTAATTAGTTAGATTGAATTAATTTGGCATAATAGGATTCTTTATGTAACTCGCAGAACGGCTTCCGATGAAGCTGTTTATGTACCTAAAAGATTGGGTTCTGATGAAGCTGTTTATATACTTTAAAGTTAGAAAATGCATCTTTTCTCCTTTATCTGCTGCCTTTAAATTAATTGCCAGTAGCCTGTAAATTAAAAAAAAAAAGCCAACAATTTAAACCTTTCTGAGTGGCTGGAATTGCTTTTTATTCTCCCAGCCTATTCTTGAAAAAGCTGAGAACCACAGAGTGCAAGATTTGGAGCCTTCTGCCCCTCACTGCCAATGGGGAGAAGCTTAAAATCCTTGTGTAAAATACGCAGGTGGATGGAGAAGCAGAGTTTCATCTCTCTGTGCTTGATTATATTATGTCGGAATTGAAACTCCTCCTTTTTTATCCACATCCTGAGGCTTTCCCAGGGTGCACCAGGCAGAATTCCTGTTCTTTTCCCTTGTGACCCCGTGGCCCTCCAGGAACTGCCTGTGCAATTACGTTTCGGGCATCACTGGGTGCTGACATTAAAAATGGACATGGTAAATTTCAGTTTCTGGGTTTTTGGCATTGCTGTGGCAGAAGGAAATCCTTGTGGCCAATTTGGTGAGTGGATTTTGGTCACCTTCGTGTCCAAGAATCTTTTTGGATGATCAGATGTCCTTTTGTCAGCACGTGGCTTAAGAGAAGAGATCTTGAGTCATAGATTTATTTAAAAAAAAAATTGTAATAAACTCTTTGAATTTCCATATAATTCATTTTTGCTTTATGGTGTAGCCACATGGAGAGGGCAGCTGTCACTTCTTTCCCTTCCACCTTTTGATGCAGACATAGAAATTAATCTTAAAAACTAATGAAATGCAGTTAATGAAAGGCTTTCTAAATAGACAAAACCCCTTTTCTGGCACTCCATTAAAAAAAATAACAGTTTCATGGATGGGCCTGGTGCACAGTGTAATTGCTAGAACTGACATTCCTTAATCAAATGTAAATAATGTGGCCTCAGAGAACCTTCTTTAACATCTTGAAGGCTTTTTTTTCCCCAGAGTTTCAAGTAAAAAATCATTTGGATGCGACAATCAGCAGAGCTCCACAGCAGAGCTCGTGTGTCTCCTTGTGACTCAGTTGTTGGTGTTTTGATTCCTTTCTGAGCTCAGTTTTCGCTGTCATCCTCAAATACAAATTGTTTTTGATGAGAATGAGTGTGGAAAACTGGCTTTGGAAGTTTCAAACCACTCCAATTTCTTTATAAACTAACTTAAAAATGGGTATGAATTACTCCTTTAATCTGCCAGGACCTAGAAACGAAGTAATTTAGCTGCATAGAAAATCGTGTGGTTAATATTGTATAAATTGTACAAGAAATGGGGAATTCTGAAGTCTTCTTATAGGCTGAAATCTTCCACACAGGGAAGGTGGAATTAAGAGGGGGTTTTTTGGGTTAATATTTAAATGCAGAGTGTATTTAGAGAAGAAAATGAACAAACACCAAAAAGCCTCAACAAATTAACTTGCACTGGATTTCAGATCTCCTTGTGGAGGGCAGGATTTATATTTGAGTGATTAATGACTTTGCCCTCAATTTTAAAATAATTTTGACGAGGAATTTTGCTCGGCGGGGGGTGCTACCCTTTAAAAATGGATTCCTTCTTTTTGGGCTGTGTAGCAGGGAATTTGGGATTCTCCCTGCATTTCCGTGCATGCCTTGTGAAAGTGTTTTACCCTGAGTGCTCCAAAGCGATTCCAATCTCTGTTTAATGAAGCAGGTGTCATGTCCTGCTGCAGAAGTTCCCAGTAGCTGCTGTTCAGTGGTGACGGGACCATAACACTGTCAGTGGGAGGGTCCTTGGGCTCAGCCGCTCCTGTCTGGGCAGGGGAAAGCAAAGAAAGGAGCAGTGGAAGTTTGGGATAATGCCCCTGTAGGATTGTATCAGCCTTGGCACTCACAGGGCAATGCTTGGCTGCCCTGGCCTGATCTGGTCTCTTAAATGCCACTGAACTTGCTGCATGTTGGACGTTAATACTGAGGGGTTTTCATCCAAGTGACACGAAATCAAAGGCTTTGCACCGAAGTCATCAGTCACCGCTGCCAGAGGCGTTTTACAAAGTGTTTAATGGCACAGAAATACCAAATGTGTTTTGCTGAGCTCTTCGAAGAGGTGGCCACTGTATTTATGTGGAATCTGCGGGATGAGAAAACGTTCACTCAGGATTAATGTTGGTGCCTCTGTAATTGGGGAGAGACACACAAATTGCTTTTACCTCTTCAAGCTCACTGGTGTGGCAGGTTGGGCTCTCTTTTGGTCACCTGAAAGAATGTGCAAAGTGACCTCTCAGTGAGTGGGAAATGTGCCCTCGTAGAGATCAAACATTCATAGAATCACCGTGGAATCGTGGAGTGGTTTGGGTGGGAAGGAACCTTAAAGCTCATCCTGTCCTACCCCTCTGCCATGGGCAGGGACACCTTCCACCAGCCCAGGTTGCTCCAA
>WEIT01006665.1:130234-185905 GCA_013389985.1 Dryoscopus gambensis
TGGAGCCCCTTTAGGCCCTGGAAGGGGCTCTGAGGTCTCCCTGGATCCTTCTCTTCTCCAGGTGAACACCCCCAGCTCTCCCAGCCTGGCTCCAGAGCAGAGGGGCTCCAGCCCTGGGAGCAGCTCCGTGGCCTCCTCTGGACTCTCTCCAGCAGCTCCACGTCCTTTTGCTGTTGGTCCCAGGGCAGCTCTGCAGGTGGGATCTCAGAGGGGCAGAATCCCTCCCTCCCCTGCTGCCCAAACTGTGGGATCATCCCAGCCCACAGGGGATTTCTGGGGTGTGAGTGCACCCACCTGGGGCATGTCCAGCTTCTTTGTATCCTCATCATCTCCCTGCACAGAGCAGCAGCTCTTAGGAGAAGACAGTCAAAGATGCTTTAAAGTGAATTGCTTTCATGTTCTCCCTCACTCCGTATTTCGTCAGCTTGGTTGAAGAAATTCTGCCAAAAAATCATCACTGTAAAAGGGTCGTGTTTTGCCAGTGCATAAACAGATACGTCGAGTTTAGCAGTCACTATCTACAAACATTTAATGAGAGAATTTGGCTCCGGATCCAGAAGTACTTTTCATCCAGCAGTGTCTTCCCACATGGTCCCAACACTTTGCTCTCAGTGCCCCCCTCCATGAGGAGTTGGACTGCATTTCATTCCACAGATCGGGTGTGGTGCCCTCGCTGCCCCGGTGAGGCTGTCCCTGCCCAGCTGCTTCTTGTCAGCACTGAAGCTGGGCAAGTGCCACCTCTCATGATTGCTTTTTCCTCCGTGTTTTTCTAAACTCTGCTTGGCAGAGTTACGGTAGTTTGGAGATCTGTCATCCTTTCAGGAGGAGAACTTGATGAGGAGTGATGAAAGCATAATGGTTTTCTTTCTTTTGCTATGTGATACCAACTGGGTTTTTAGATTTTTGTGGATTTGCAGGCTGTAAGACTGGAGATTCTGGAGAGATAAAAAACCCAAACAAACATTTTCCTCTGTTTATTTATTTTAAAGGGAGGAAAGGATATCAAAGGAACTGAGAATTAGTTTTAAACGCTTTTTCTTATTCCAATTCTGAGTGCTTATTTCTGGATAATAAGGCTGGACAAATTTTATAAAACCTAAAATTTGCAGGGTTTCTTCATTGTTTTATTCTGATCCATCTGCTTCCTGGAGCCCCAGGTGTTGTCCCAGTGAGAATCTCAAAATGCTCAAACTTATGCACCCAAAACAGAACCAGTTTGCCCTGAACCCCAGTCCAGTGCTGAATTTTCATTTAGCAGGAACAAGCAAAAACCCCTCCTCTCCTTCTTCCTTTTATTGAACTGGAGCTTTAATGTCTTCAAAAAACTTATTTGGGTCCACTGTGACCCTGTTGGGGTTTTGTCAATCTTTTGTCTTTTTATTTTCTACCTTGAACCGCCTTGGGTTTTTTGAATTCCAGGCAATCTCTGTATAAATAATAGCTGTTCTTTTCTCCCGTGGTTATTCCTCTCAAGGGTAAGTTTAGTCATATTCCTGCTTTGCAGGTGTCTTGGTTTAGAAGACAGGTAACTGCCAGCGGAAACCAGAGCCTCCCTTGGAATAGAGAATGTAAACCCCCCACCTCCGAATTGCTATAGTTTTGAAATTATGGGGCCTTCAGGCAAAGATGTAGGGATAGGAATACCAGTTCTTTACTAAGAATATTACAAACTACAAAGGTAGTGGTACAGAGAAAAGAACAACAACAAACAAATAATCCCAGAAACTCTGACAGAGTCAGAACACGACCTGACACCCTGTTGGTCAGGATGTTAGGAGCAATCCAAAATAAGTCCTCCTGGAGTGGCAGATGTGGCTCTGTTGGAGTAGAGGTGATCCTGTAGAAGGGTCCGGTGGTGACAGGATGGGTCCAGTCTTCCTCGGGGAATCCAGTGGAAAAACCAGCTGCTCTGGTGTTCTGAGTTGCAGGTTTTATGCAGGTAGAAAGGCTTTGGCTCCTCCCACTGAGTGGAACATCTCCCAGTGGGATGATGTGATGTTATCAGTCACAAGGAGAGCCTTAAATGGCTCATTCCCAGGTGATATCCCCTTGGAGGAGGATGGGTGGAGGACGAGATAAGGAAGCACTGCCCCATCTGGTTTTAACGTTTGACCCATTAACAGAAGGCACCCGCCCTCTTTCCCCCTGGAGTTACAAGAGATAAAAATATCTTTCAACCAGTTTCAACAGATGAAATAGAATTACACATTTTTGGTTACATATTGCAACCCAAGACAGCTGGTCTTAGAAGGGAGGCAAGAGAAGATTCCTTCCTCTTCAGCTGGAAGGTTTCAGTGCTTCAAACAGGTTGTTGAGTTCTGGGAGTCACTGGTCTGGGAGCTGAGCTCTGCCTGGGTGTTTGTACAGGAGGAACTCTCGAGTCCCTTGGAGAAAAAAAGAATAAAAGCAGACAGCTCCCAGTGTGTGTAATGTGTCTCCCTTAAGGAGCTCTTCCCCTGAAAATCTGAACTCACACATGCAGTACGTGATTTAACAGAGCTCAGGAGATGTTCCTGCCTGTTTCTGCTCTCTCCTCCTCCTCATGCTTCCCTTTCCCAATGTTCTCCACTGATTTGGTGGTTCCTTCCCCTCCTGTGTGACAGCCTGAGCTGACAGCATAACCTCAGATTTATATCAGGTGTCACAATGTGCTGCTCTGGTCTCAGGAGAGGGATTATTTCAAATCTGCAACATAAAAACCTGAATATGGAGCTCGTGAGGGCCGTTTCTTGTCAGTGCCTGGCGTCTCCAGCCCCGTGCAGCAGCACTGGGAATGCCCTCCTGGAAAAGAGGATGCACAGACCTGGATTCTGCCTTGCTTTTTGAGTTAAAGCCAGTAATGCTCAGATCCAAACTGAATTAAGAGACCGGAGGTGGAGGAAGAGTTCTGGAGATGAAGTCATGGGATCCTTGAGGTTGGAAAAGGCCTTTAAGGTCATCAAGTCCAGCAATAACTCAGCACCACCCCCATGGTCAGGACCAATCCATGTCCTCAGGTGCCACATCCACGTGGGTTTTGAACACTTCCAGGGATCCAGGGGCAGCCACAGCTTCTCTGGACAGCCTGTGCCAGGGCCTCCCCACCCTCACAGGGAAGGATTTTATCCTAACATCTAACCTAAATCTTTTTTAGTTTAAAACTGTTCCCTCTGCCTGTGTAACAAGTCTATCTCCTCTTTTTTTTTTTTTTTGACGAACTCCATTTCAAGTACTGAAAGCCCAGTTTAGTTTTCCATCCTTTCATGCCAAAGGTTTGCTTAGGATCCCTAAATTTCAAGTAAAAGCTTTAACATTTACCAGTTTGACAATACCTAATCCTTTCACTGAATGATTCTCTTCGTTTCCCTCCCCCCAGGCTGTCCCACGAATTATGGTTCAGTCGGCCAGTCTGGATGCCAGTGCTGCAAGGATAAAACAGGTGAGCACATCCCAGGGTGTGAGGATATAATTTTTATAGTCACCTGCCAGAGGTGGCTGAAGCATCAGCTGCTAAAAACCTGTTGCACTTGTGCTGTCGCCTCTCTGTGAGACGGTGAAATGCAGCCTGTGCTGCTGGGTGTTGTAGGTCCTGCTAAAATCTCCTCTCCTATTCCTGGTTATGCTTTCATATTTGAAAGCATTAGCAGGTAATTAGCTGAAATTTAGCTGGTTTGCTGCTTTCAAAGGAAAATTTCTAGGCTCTGGCGGTGTCTGTGAGCAGGATGTGGCTGTTATTCCAAGTGTGGAGCTGAATGCCCCTTTTTGCCGTGGTACCATGGAAAAACTCTTGCTAAGATGGAGAGAAAACAGAGCCTGTGATCTCCCACTTTTCAGCAGAACTTCAGTCTCCTGAGCAGCACGCCAGCTTCCTCCCACTGTGCTTTTATTGTCTTAGAAAACTGTGTGTTATCCAGAGGGAGAATCCAGAGAAAGAGCAAAGCTCCCGAGCCCCCATGGACACCACCCTTGCCACAGGAAAGTGAGCACTACGGCTTTAATCTGCTGGAATATTTCATAAAAACCCACTTCTTGTTTTTATATTATTTTTTATTACATTTCACTTAGCAACAGCAAACCTTTGGTTCTAAAATTCCTGTAATCCAGTCAAATCCCTCTTTCTTCAAATGCTGCTTATATTTCCAGTGGAAAATGCATTTTGGGAATAAGCTGAAAATCCTGTCATTTGGGACACTCAACCACTAGATGGGAGAAATCTCAAAATTGCGAATAATAAACAAAAATGTTCACCTGAGATGGGATTTGTTCAAATCTGCCCTTCTCCAACCTGTTTTTTTCCCCCCTTCCTATTAGCACTCCCCTCCCTCCCCTCCTTCCCAAAGAGATTTAGAGACATCCTAATCTTTTAGAGTACATGTGCTGGCAAAAGATATTGATCTATCAGATTTAGTAAACTTTACAGCCAAGAAATACATCACTGAAATGGGCTGTTAATCTCATGAGGTGCAGTTAATTTCATCCTCTGGAAGTGCAAGGGGCTGGCGGCGCCGAGGTGGGAATGGCATTTGGAAACGGGGACAGAAATGACAGTTTAGGTGCAAGAGGGATGATTTATCCACCCAGAGAGTTAAGCCAAATAACTGTGAGAGACTTATGGATCACGGCTGGTTCCCATTCCGTATAAATCCTGCTGTTCAAACAGCAAATGACCATTCCTGTAATATAAATAATTTTTCAGTAAATATTGGGGAGCGTATTTCTCGGGGCTGACACTTCCCTCTTTAATGCAAGGAGTGAGCTGACAATCCTCCCAGGCTGGCAGGGCTGACTTGGGATCAGCTTCCATCTTCCGGAGATTGCAGCTACACAGGGATTTAGGTAGAGCTCAAAGCCTTGGTGCTTCCCAGAGGTCTTGTATCCGTGCTTTTAGCCCAGATATTTTGGATAACAGAGCCCCGCGTTCCCTCTCCCCCCGTGTTTCAGATGAACCAGGAGGAAGCAGGGAAGCAGCCACTGGAAGCTGTGGCGCAGGCGCCCGAGGCGGACAAGAGTCTGGAGAAGACCCCCAAAGTGCCTTTGCAGCAGCCCACGGGGGACACCCAGGCCCAGGACTGCCAGGAGGGACCTCCAAGCCCCCTGAGTGAAGCCTCCAGCGGGTACTTCTCCCACAGCGTCTCCACAGCCACCCTCTCCGAGGCCCTGGCAGCGGGAAGCGACGCCGTGGCTCAGCCGGGAGGTCCAGCACCTGCAGGGAGTGACTCCCCAGCTCCTGCAGCGGCTCAGGTCCCTTCTGACGTGCAGGGACACACGGACAGGGCTTCTGAGAGCTCTCTGGGCACAAAGAGGGAGAATCCCCCCACCTTCAGCCTTCCAAGTGCTCCCCCCAGACCGAGGGACGGCCCCGAAGTGAACGGGAAGTCTTGCACTTCTCCCTATCCCAGCGAGCAGGGAAACGATGCTTCTGCAGCCACTGATGCAAAACCCTTTCTCTCTACCTCCACTCCAAAGGAGTCGATATCCAAACAATCCGTGGAGTCAGCAGGACAAGCCAGGAAAAAGGAAATGGCTTCTGGGGCCTCGGAACTGGGGTTTCCCAAAGCCCAGGCTCATCCCGAGCAGCCCAGCGCTGCAGCCTCCCCCTTCAAAATCCAGAAAGTGAAGACGTCGGAGCTGAGATCCTTCACCAGCATGCTGGGATCAGATCCCACGAGTTCCCTGGGCACAGGAGAGCAGCAGGAAGGAGAAAAGAGTGCGTCCAGTGCCCGTGGGCCGAACCACAATGGGGCAGAGACGGCAGAGGAAAAACTGGAGGTGGTTTCCGACTCTGAAGATGCCAACGAAGTTCCTGAGTGGCTGAAAGAGGGAGAATATGTCACAGTTGGCACAAACAAGACGGGCACTGTGAGATACATTGGGCCCACAGACTTCCAGGAGGGAACATGGGTTGGTGTGGAGCTGGATTTGCCTTCAGGTAAAACATCCCCTGGATCAGGTGGGAAGCAGCTGGTGTGTCCCAGCTGGCAGAGCTCGTCCTAAAGCTGCTTTTTTGAGGGGTTTATTACCCACTGGGGGGTTTATTGCCCATTGCTGGAGGCATTTTGAAAAGGGAAATGTAAAAGGTCTTCCCTGCTGGCATCTTTTTCCAAACCTGCTCTCACTTCCAACCCCTTTGAGATCCCAAACCATTCTATGACCCCTGGCTGTCCCTTTCCAGTCATTTCTTTGGCTTCTTTTGCTGAAAGCAGGAATCAGGATTCCTGTTCCGTGCAGCTGGGTAGGCAGTAGCTGCAGGAGACAGGCCTTGTGTCTGTAGGATTCTCTTCTGGGCTTCTGCTGTGAGGAATAAGGGTGTTCAAAGCACAACAGGAGTTTTGGGATTTGGCTCAAAGGGACATTTAGGCTAAATGAGCTGCAAAGTCTCTTAATAGGTATTAAGAGGTAATAGGATTTTATTTTAAAGTAAGCTTTAAAATTGCAAAAAAACTATTTCTTTGTGTGTATATGTAGGGTATTTTTATATAAATATATATGTATACACATACACATCCCTGTATGTGTGAAAAGCAGTGGGAAATAATCACCCACTGACCACCAGGTCATACAGATAATTTAAGGTTTCTTTCACCATCTCATTTGTCATCCCTGCCTGACTCTTACCTGTACAGCTGTGGAATTCCCAGAATTTAGGGTTTCCATGATTTTTTGGAATCCAGGGTGCAGTTCCTGGGGAGGCTGTTGCTGTTCCTGTGCTGTTGATGTGGGATTAGGGTGTCTCCAGCACAAGAGGAAAGGAAGATGATGGCTGGGATTTGGTCCAGGCTTCCCAACCCCTTTCTTCTCCAGGAGCAGGCAGGATTGGGGGAAGGCAGAGAGTGCCGGTGGAAAATCCAGGAGAGGCACAGTGGCAGGGAGAGGATTTGGGTTACCCAGAGCATGTAAAGTTCCTTACTTCCAGTCCTTTCAGCCAAGTGCAGCATTCCCAGGCTGGGTGGTGAATCAGCACATCCCAGGGAGCCCACGCTCCTCCCTGCTGCACATTTCCCTGGGTTGGAGCAGTTCATCCAGCAGAACGCTGGATACAGATCTGGATCCAGGATCCAGAGCTCCCATATCTTCCCTGTGCACGGTGTGCTCGTCAGAGCTGAACTGGGCAGACACTTCCCAGCTGGTTTCAGAAAACTCTCTGCAGTTTTCCATCCTGGAAAGCAAAGTGGAGCTCTTGATCCTTTTGCAAGCTGTCTAAGTTCCTCAGTCCTGGATTTGTGCCTCATTTTAAAAAATTAATACATATTTACAGATTCATTTCAGTTTTGGAAGGTCACGCTCCCTCTGTCAGGCTTCTCCAGTGCTAATTCTGTTTGCTCATCCCAGTGAGCAGCAGCTTCCATGGAAAAGTCAGGAGATTTTTGGCCTGCTGAGGACTCAGCTGCTGATGTTGCTGGAATTTCCCCCTCCCCACCCCTTCCATTTCCACAAGGATTAAGACCCTGGTTTGTTGGAGCATATCTGGCTTCCGGCACATCTGGAGCTTCACGTGGGGAATGAGGGCATGAAGTAGTGTCTTTGTCATGCTGCGAACGGGGATAGAACTCCAAGGACAGGGAAATCCAAGTCCGGGCCACATGAGGGTACATTGGACCCAACATGGTGATGGTGGGAGAAAAAAACACCCCAAAAGCCAAAGGGGTGACTTTATGTCATTTAAAAAGCTGTTGGATCTTTCCAGCTTCCCTTCACAGATAGGAGCAATCCCTGAACAGGGATCCTGAGAGTTTCAAATGATCTAAAAGGAGAAATAGAAACATCTCGACAGCACCAGCACAGAGAAATTATCCTTCCTGTTCTGTGGAGGGTTTATGACACGGAAACAGTGACAATCCTCCACTTCAAACATCAGCTGAGAAGGCCAAAAGCTCTTTTAAATGTCTGTTTTTTCTTCCTTCTTGATACCTTGCTAGTGGAACAGATTATTTACCACTTTGGGAGAAATTACACAGTTCCCCTGAATAGCAAGTGGGGAGGAAGGACAAGGTGGAGTGTCCCATTCAGAGCCACTCTCCATGCAGTGGCCTTGCTGGGGCTCGGCAGGGAAATTTTACCTCCAGGGTGTATTTTTAGGGAAGAGTTGTTCTCTCTCTCAGCACTTTTTCCTTGCCTCCTTCTCTGGGTGCAGTAGCACCAATTTGCACAGAATAAAACCCATTTTGTAGGAAAAAATCCTTCCCTGTGAGGGTGGGGAGGCCCTGGCACAGGGTGCCCAGAGAAGCTGTGGCTGCCCCAGTCCTGGAAGTGCCCAAGGCCAGGCTGGACAGGGCTTGGAGCACCCGGGGATAGCGGAAGGTATCGGGGCTGGAACGCGATGGGATTTAATGTCCCTGCCATCCCAAACCAGTCTGTGACCCCCTGATTCTCTTGTCCCAGGTAAGAACGACGGCTCCATCGGAGGGAAGCAGTATTTCAGGTGTAACCCAGGCTATGGATTGCTGGTGAAGCCGGGCAGGGTCAGGAAGGCCTCGGGCCCAGCGCGGCGCCGGAGCACCGGCCTGAGGCTGCAGGGAGCGGCCGCGGCGGAGAACAGGAGGAGCGGGAACTTCTCCGGGTCAGCCTCCAACCTGGCCTCCCTCACAGCCCTGGCCAAGTCGGAAGGAGGATCCACGCTACGACTGGAGAAGAGCCAGAAAAATGCGGAGAACAGGAAATCCTGGGCAAACTGAGAGATCCCAGCCCAGCGAACGCCCAGGGACACGGCTGGGGGAGCCGACGGCTTTGGGAAGCAAAACCGACCATCCCAACTCCCAGCTGGTGGCAAACACTAATGAAGGGTTTGTTCTCTCTGCTCTGGGTGATTGACACGATAATTCTTGGCCTTGTCGTGGTGCTGGATCCTTCGTTTCCTGTCCCAAGTCCTGACGTTTCCGGGGGTGACCGACGGCAGCCGGGGCCGGCGCGCAGCGGTGGGTGGGTGTAACGAGCTCCTTCTCTTCCTCCTTCCAGAGGAAAATTGGTCAAAGCATGGCACAGCTTCCCAACAGCCACGAAATCCTCCCCAGGCACCAGCGTTTCCCTTGGAGTGCAGGGCAGTTCCTGAAGAACCTCCCCAGAATACAGCTCTGTTGTAATTCCATGGGAGCTGTGTCAGTGTCATGTAATCCGCCATGAAAAGGGCAAGGTGGGGATGATTCCAGACAGGCAGAGAAGTGAAAGTAGAACTTTGTTTGGAGATAAAGAACCCTTAACGTCCCTTGATTTAAAAAAGCAGCAGCCCTTGGGTTATGTGGCTGGGCTGGTGCCTGTTTGGATCACTGCCCCATTATCCCGCTCTCCTGTGGAAATCAGTGCGGTCTTCCCAGCTGGTTTCTTGGGAATGGGAGAAAGCCTGTGGCCAACTCTGTCCTATTTTTGATCCATTTAATGTTTGCTCTCCCCGTGACAGGATCCCCTCTCTCACTGGCCCCAGAGTGGCAGGACCTTCACCTCGGTTCCTCCCTGTGGGCCGAGAGGATTTTTGCAGAGGTGTCAGCGCTGAAGTGCTTCCCTGTTCCCACCCAGCCTTTAGAGACACTTGGAATTTTGCCAAGCAGAGGGTCACTGTCCTCGTAACAGGATCAATCCAGTCTATTTATTTTTATTTATTCTTTTAAAACATGAAATGTTTGCGCTTTACAATCATCCCCGCCCGGCGCTGCGCAGAGGAGCTCTCCCAGCACCATCCCCAGCGCCGATCCAAAGAGGAGGTGCCTCTGTCGTCCCCAAAACCAGCCTCTCTCTTGGAAAGGGGGAGCTTTGGGCTGGCTTTTATAAAACTTGATTTTATTTGTGGCTGGTTTGTAGCTGCCTGTGGCCCAGGGGACGTATCCCTGTCTGTGTGTCCGTGCACGGATCGGCCAATGCTCATTTTCCTGTCAAATCCTGAAAAGCCACAGATTTTTTTTTTATCCTGAGCTGTTTATATCTTGTTTAGTCGTCACGGGGGGATTGGACAACCTGAGCTATAGATGTTTTAGCTACGTGGGGACTATTTAGGATGCTAAATTAATGATTAAACTTTAATATCTCTCCCGTCGCTGCCCGTGGGTATCCAAGTGCCTTAAACCATCTGGTTCCGAGGTCCAAGGGAAAGCTCCATTGGCATCAAAGGAGATAGGGATGCTTAGCAAAGGAGATAATTATGCTGATTTACTGTAATTAATATCATTTATGCAGAAGGAATAAAATTAAAATAGAAACTAATCTGTAGCAGAAATAAGCGGGCTGGGTTCCGATGCAGCCTGCGTGGAACTGCCAGGGGTCCATGTATCCTTCCAGCTTGGTGTAAGTAGTTTCAGTGTTTCCTCAATTTTCCTCAAGAAATCTTAATATAAAATGTACAGAGCAGCTTTTTAAAGATACTTTTAGTGTACAGTTTTCCCTCTTTTCCCTTTGCACGGAGCTCCTGTCCATCCGAGCCACGATGGGGGAGGAATTTGGTAGTAACGAGTTCGGATGCTGAAATCCCGGGTTTTAAAATTAAAACCGGTTCTATAGACACAACCCACACTACAGAACACTTCTTTCTGGGGTCTGAGGAGTCTTGCTGATGAAAGACCACCCACTAATTAATTTGATGCCTCTTACACTGCCTTGTTGGTTCCCTTAACTCCACCCTGACCGTGTTTTTAATTGCACTTTGTTCCCATGTGCTGCCGGAAGAAGCTGATGTGAAACAGCCCCTCCCCGGAGTTGTGTGGTTTAAGTCGCAGCATTTCAGGTACTTGGATTTAGGGATGTCTTTAAAACCCCTCCATGTTTGCTCGGTTGCCCCTTTGGGGGAGATACAAAGGGAGGAGCCTCCAAGTCCTTCTGAAGCCTCTTTTCTTGTGCCGCTGTCTGGGAATCCCGCATTTCTGCGGGACTCATGGGAAGGTGTCCAGGCTGCAGGAGAGAAGGGGAGGAGCAGAAGGAGCTGGGTTGACGGTTCCCTGTTTCTGCTGCTGGTTATAAACCCCTCTGGCCTGTTTGTGCTCCAGCCCTGGCCATGGTTTGGTGTTTGCACACCTGGGACGCGTGGCCGGAGGCTGATCCGAGTGCTCCGGGCTGGATTCCCTCTCCTCCCGCCCTCAGTTGTGTTGTAGAACCACGGAGAGGGGTGTGAAGGGTGGTTTGAGCAGCCCACACCTGCTGCCTCCTCTGGGATAAGTTGTCCTGGAAGGAAATCTCTTCAGTAGAGCTAGGATGATTCCAGGAATGCAGTGAGAATGATGAGCACGAGGAGCCCGCGGTGCCTTTGCGGAGGGAGGGCCTTGCTCAGAGCTCTCCTGGTTTTCACCATCTCCTTTGACTTTGGAAATAAAACCTCTCCTCAGATGCCACCCTAAAATCACCCTGATGCAGCACAAGCTCCAGAAAGCCAAACAAATTTTGGCCATGAGGGTGTTCCCCGACTCTCTCCTGCTCCCTCCCAGCTTTCCTGGGCACGTGAGGCCTTTTCTAAAGGTGTTTTCCAAATTTTTGGCGCAGTGAGTGGCACATTTTGTTACTCCAAGCCATCTGTTACTTCACCCCAGCTAACCAGAAAAGAGGTGAAAAACCATCATGGAGGTAATAATAGATATTTTTTATTGATAATATTAGAAAAACTCTACTCTCAGCCTAAAAGAGGAGGTGCTCTTAACTGGAACCGCCCAGCACTGAGGCTGGTGTGTGAATAGCTATGCACATTTTTCCAAGGTTTTCATGCACTTTATACAGGGAAGGAGAATATTTAATACAGGAAAGTGTAATTTGTAGCGAGTGGCTCATCTCTGGCGTCTCTCGGGCGTTCAGTCCTGCTGGCTGCGTCCCTGAATTGTGGGTGGGTCTTGGATTCTTGGAAAATGGTGGTGGTGGGTTGGAAAGGCTCCGTCCCGCCCGGTGCCCGCAGGGCTGGGGGTCCCTCCTCCCCACAGGGTGTCCCTGATGCGGAGCCAGCCAAGAGGAGGCTTCTCAGAGGGACTCCTGGGGTTTTCTCAAGCCAAGCCAAGCCTTTTTCCTGTGTTAGGTTCAGCTCTTGAGGTGTTTTGATCTCCATGTCCAAAATCAAGCCTGTTCACCCCAAGGCTTTGGCTCTTTGCTGTTCTCTGAGGTCGTTTGGTTGAGGAAAAGGAACAGAAGCAAATTCTGTGTGGTGACACCACCCGGGTCCTTAAGCAGAGGGTTTTGTCCGTGGCTGCGGTGGAATGTTCAACACTCCTGTGCTCTCCTGCAAAGGAAGAACCCCCTCATTCCTCCCCGCAGTGGTGGAACCTCACCCAAGTGGGGCCTGGGTGTTGTCCAGCCCTATCTGTGCCCTGGGGAGCCGCCGGAGCCGTGTCCGTGGTGATGCTCCTGCTGCCCCTCCACCGGTTCCTCCAGTTCTTTGCACAAGATTTCGTTTTCCCAGTGCCTTATCCCAGGGCCAGCAGCCGGGGTGGCCCCGGGGTGCCTGGATTTTAGGGAATGAGGCGGTGAGGAACGGTGTGGGCTGGTCACACTACACAACGCCCTGAGTGGGGTCATGATCAAGTGTCTTGTTCCTCCATCTCCTGTCTCCATCTTTGGTTTCTGCCCTCTGCACCGTTCCCAAACCCTGATCCCGTTGGGTTCCCTGGGAGCCGGTCCCAGCTCGTGTGTCCCTGCCAGGGTCAGACCCTGCAGGGGCTCCGTGTACTTTAAATGAGCTGAAATCCAAAGAGACTTTGTAATGAGCTGTAAAGTTTTTAATTATTTCTGTACCATACTAAATGACTGTAATATTGTATCATACGTGCGATGCCGCCTGCAGGACCTGAATAAACGTCTTCTCTAGAGCCGGGACGTCTGGGCTTTGTTGTTACAGTTAGTGGCACCAAAATGTTTAGAATCAGAATAGTTTGGGTTGGAAAACTTCCAAAATTGAGTCCAGCAGTTCCCCAGCAGTGCCAAGGCCACCACTGACCAGTGTCCCCAAGTGCCACATCCACGTGGCTTTGAAATCCCTCCAGGGATGGTGACGCCAGCACTGCCTTGGCAGCTGTGCCAGTGCCTGGCTGTCTTTTTGGGAAAGAATTTTTTCCTAATATCCCCAGTGGGATGAGGATCCCAGTAACTTTTCTGCCTTGCTCCAGGTCTGTAGGGATGTTGGTGCCCCAGGGAACTGCCACAACCAACCCTGCCAGCCAAAAAGGCCTCGGGGTGATGAGATTCCCCCTCAACATTTCATGATGTCCTTGAAACCCCCTGCCTGGCTCACAATTCCCTTTCTCTTTGGCACCGTTTTCTCCCAAATGCAGCTTCATGTTGGAAACAACAGGCAGGGTTTGACTGGGATTATTTTGTGGTTTATCTTGGCTTTTTTTTAAAGCAACAAACGCTGCGTTGATCCCCCCCCATCCCCACTGAAACTCAGCGAGCAAAGGATATTTTTATCAGCGCTGTCTTGCAATCAGCACACGAAAACAGCTTTTTTCTTTAAAGCCACTTCCCTTTTATGTTTTACCTTCTGAAAGGGAAAAAAACCCTCTTTGGCTGAAACACAGGAGCTGTTTGAAGTGGCGTCACTTTGTTCAAACCTCGCTCTTCCCGGAAGGTGGCTGTGGCACCTTCCCCGCGCTGCCACGTTCTGTTCCCCAGCCAAAGCTGGCTTGAAAAGGCACCGATCAAAAAGAGCAGGAAAATAATTTTAAAAAAAAAACAAAACTAACAACACCTTTTCCCCCGTTTTTCTTCAAATTAATGCCGCTCCCTTTGGCCTTGCTTGGCTTCAAACACTTTGCCATGGGAGGCAGCAGCCCCTGGGCTTCGCCTGAGTGGTGAGGGGAGCTGCCCTGCCACGAGCTGGGCACATTTCTGAGGGGGTTTTGCTCGCCTTTGGACACCAGCCTGTGATAGATTATTGTTTTTTCCCTGATCACTCTGGTTTCCCACCAAAACAGGCACAAGAAGTGCAGCTTCTTTGCAAAGCGCAGGCAGGCTTCCAGCGTGGGTTTGTTCTTGTTTTGTTTAAACATCTCCCAGTGGAGCTTTTCAGCTGTGAAGAAGGGAGTGAGCTTCATCCAGCATCCCAGGGTAGCTACAGACACCCCGCAAGTGTTTGCCCCATCCCTGGAAGTGTCCAAGGCCATGCTGGATGGAACTTGGAGCAGCCTGGGATAGTGGAAGGTGTCCCTGCCCAAGGCAGGGGTGCAACTGGATGAGCTTTGAGGTCCCTTCCATCCCAAACCACTCATGGATTCCATGATCCCCAGCCTCCTCCCTCCAGGAAATTCCCTCTGCAAACACAGCAGCTCTGGCAGCTGATGATGGGGAGGGTTAACATGAATGTTATCCCCCTCTGATGTCTGAGAGGCACAAGGAGCAGTCTGAAAGGTGCTTCCGCCCCCAAAGCCCACTGTTCCTCATCTGCAGCCCTCCTGAGTTGCCTTCCCCCTTGTTTTGGGATGTCCATCTTGACCAAAATCCTCCCAGCCACAGCTGCACATCCTGACCTTAACCAGGATGGCAGAAACTGAACATCATTTCACTAAAAAAATAATTCCTGTGACTTTGTGTCTTTTCTGCCACCTGGCTCATCCTTCCACACCACCTGCAGGAATTTCTTCCCATTCTGAGGAAGCTTTTCCCCACCCATCTCCTAAAACATCTTTGGGATCCCCCAAGCTGCTCAGCCCCAGGCCAGGACCAAAGGGCAACCACAGCCCCCTGCTGCCTTGGGCTTCTCAAAATTAGGTGATTTTGGTAAAACCTGGTTTTATCACCAGGTGGTCCCAAAGTCTGCCCCCTCCAGACCTTCACCAGCTCGAGCAAGAGACTTTCATTGTTGGGATGGGACTCAGAGGACCCTTCCTGAGGCTCCAGGAGCTTCTGGGGTTTCCCGAGGGCAGGGTGCCATCTCCAAAGACACATCTTTGTATGACCAATACCTTTACCTGTGACAAACACAACCCCAGGAAGCAAAAATTCTCCTCTCAGCATCTCCTTTTAGTGGAAAGAGCCCCAAAAGGTCTCTGGAATCCGCCTATGGCTCAAATTCCAAGTGATTCCACTGCTTCAAGTTCACGATCATCACGTCCACCACCTTCATCCCTTCCAGAGACCGTCCTTACAAAAAGGGAGTGCACAAAGAATTCAGTTCTCCCCAAACAAATCAACATTTTCTACATTGACTTTGTTCTCAGGACACATTTTAGGTCTCACAGCCAAGCCCTGCACAAAAAGGACAATGGAAGAAAAGGGTCGGTGTTGAGTTATACATTTTTATTTTCTAATAGGTACAATACTAAAATAAACACAAATTAAAAAAAAGTTTTATTAAAACAAAACTGTACAAAAAAGCAGTTATACTACATTTTAATTACAGAACAGTCTACTGTCCAAAAGGCACTAATCCAGAATAGGAGATACAATGATACAGGACTCATTTGAACTATTTTAATCAATACAATAGAGCACTTGTTTCTCTGTCCATTCACATACAGAAACAAGGACTTTTGCTACAGTCATTACACATTGTTATAAATATGAGCCCTACGTGGAAAGGTGCAGTATCGCTCTCCCTGGGCCGCGGGTCGGCTCTGACAAAGACAGGGATTAAATTACAAAGGGAACAAACACGGGGCACAAGGGGAGGGGTTGATGGTTCGTTTTCACAGCACCTGCCACCAGGGGAAGGTGTGATGGACACTGACCCTCACCTGCATTTCGGATGGAGGCTGGACCAGTTTCCTCAAGGGTCTGTGGTGGGACTGAAGTGAACCTCCATCACCTCCTCCACTACATCCTGTTCTATTCAGCCTCCTTCGGCCCTTTCTTTCCCTGGAGAGTTCTCTGTGATGGATAAAAGGATGATTCCCAAGCACACCAAGGGGTCTCAGGTTTCCTACACTATTTTCTCCTCGCAGGGAGCCATCAGCACCTTGCAGATAAAGGCAGTGACTGGGAGAAGAGTTTGGAATGTTCTTCTCAACACTCAGTGCCTTCACTGCAAGGGCATCTGGCGTAAGATGCAGTCCTCTCAAGGCTGCTCCAACTTCCCCAAAGCAACGAGCCGAAGTGCCCCAAAGCCACCAGGGGTGCTGGGGTGGATGTTCCTGAGTTGGCACAGGGAGAGTTCCAACCCATCACCTCCCAGCTGTCCTTCCTGACTCCAAGCTCCCTAAGTGCAGCCAGCGTGGGGAACACGAGGTGCTTTCTCCATTCCCCACTGGGGTGTGACTGAGGTTCACCCCCCGGGACTTCCCCAGCACTTTCTTCTCCACAAGCAACTTCCCACCACGAGGATCAGCTCATCCTCCCTCCCAACCTATCCAATCCATTTTTCACGCCCCCCAAAATGTCAGGCTGAGGAGCAGCAGCAGACCAAGGACACGAGTTTAGGGAACAACTACGTGCAGAGGAGTCAACCAGCACATGAATATTCAACTTCATAAAATGTCAGGCTGAGGAGCAGCGGCACAACGCACCCAGGAAATGAAACATCTCGTCTTTCAGCTGAACGAGCAGCCCTTAAGATCAAGACCAGGGTGGATCTGAAGGGTTTGATGATGATGGTGATGATGATGATGATGATGGGCATCACCTGACTTGTTCCCATGGAGGAAGGAGGTCGGACGCGCAGGCGGGAGAGGGATACTGCACCTTTGGAACAGTGTCATACACATAAGACAAAGACAGGCATCTGGATGTTAACAAAAATAAGTAACAAAGAAATATGATTAAACAAAATCTCTTCTCACATCATCCTATACTACATCCTCCTTCTGCTTAGCAGAAAATTGTACGTACACAAAAATACAAATACACAATTTTGTAGAACAGTCTGATTTTAATATATTTATATATATTTATATTTATATGAGTGGCAGGTTAGTTCATTATATAGAGCTTTTTGCACTTTTGGCTCATATGCAACAAGGCTTTATAAATTCAGCTTTAGCTTTCATTCAGGTTTTATAGCTTCTTGAACATTTGTTTTCACATTTAAAGCAGCATCCAATTTGCAAGAGGAGTTGGTGGTGGCTACAGCAAGGATCAGGTCAAGAGGTTATTTGGGGGCTGGGGGGGAGGAGAATATACATTCCAGTGTGTGTGTTTGTGTGTGTGTGTGTGTGCGCTAGTGCTCATGGAAAACTGACCCAAGGGTGACCACACCACTCCAGGATCCCATGGTTACCTCTTGAGGTAGGCAGGACACCTACAGCAGATGAGACACAGGGCCCAGCTGGGCCAAACCAGCAGCTGGGTGGGAGATGCTGACGGAGGAACGGACAGGGCAGGGATGGGACACGGCTCGTCTTGGGTGCCACTGATAGATCTGGTGGCAGCAAAGTGACAGGAGGCAGCTGGAGCCATCCCAGCGCAGCCCAAAGAGGAGCTGCACGGCCGGCACCCGCCCCAAGTCGAGGTCACAGTGGGACAAAGTCGAGACACACAAAATTTGGACGTGAGGAACCTCCCCGGCCTTTGCTGGGGTTCTGCTCCGTTTTTGTGTGGCTCTGAGGCTGTGCCACCGTCCCCTCACTGGTGGGTTTGCAACGCTCAACCACAGCACCCATCTGCTGTCACCAACATTCAGCACCAGTGACAATCCCTTTTCAGGGGAAGCATCACTTCCAAAAGGCATCTCGGAGCAGGGCCAAGGGTCCGTGCATGCCACGGGCTCCACGAACAGTGGATTTCCATCAGGACCCCAGCAATGGATTCCCACAGCATCACTGCTTCTATCAACACCCATCCACTCCCCAGAGGCTGAGCTTCTGCTCTCCGCAGAGATGTCCTCACAGCTTTGCTTGCCAACAGTCCTTTCCCAGGCCTTCCCACCTCGGATGTCAAAACATTTTGTTGCTAATGAAAAATAAACCATCTACACACAGATTGCTTTAATTTGCTGAACCCTGAAGTGGTACTAAAACAACTCCATAGTGTTCTGTTACCTCCTTTCACTCTGGTCAGAAGAAATCCTCCTTTCATGCAATTTTTTGAACTCTCACTGATACCTTTTTCCTTCAAACCCACATAAAATTCTCACTTTTACAAAATTAAAACCACCTGCCAATAGTTAGGATTATTTTGACAAAAGGCTGAGCAGGTGCCACTATGATAAACCCAGGAATAAATAAGAATATAGGAAGAAACTGCCTTTGGGATTCCAGAGAGGTTTTGGCTGCCCCATCCCTGGAAATATTCCAGGCTGGGTTGGATGGGGCTTGGAGCAACCTGCGATAGCGGGAGGTGTCCCTGCCCATGGCAGGGGTGGAACTGGATGATTTTTAAGGTTCTTTCCAACCCAAACCATTCTGTGATTGCAAAGGAGGGGATTAAAGAAGCACACCAGCTTTTTCCACCCAGACCTGGTTTTCCAGAGGTGGATGTTTATCACACAGGGCTCTTTGTATCTGCAATCCAAGAGGCAGTTCCTACTGAATCCTATCCAAGCTTCCCCCCTCTTTGCCATCCACCCCAAATCAGAGATTGCAAACGTTTGGCTGAGAAATGGGATTCCCCCCCACAAGACTGAGAACCAAGGGGGGCAGCACGAGGAAAGAACAGAGAGTTTTTTCCAGCCGGATTCTGCCGGGCTCTGGACTCGTTGAAGGGATGTGCGGAGGGATGCAGGGAGGGCTCTTTCCTTAAGAGGGAAAAGAAGTCTAATCCTATTCCTCCAGCTCACTCTGGAGTCCTGTTCCTCACTTAGGCACTTTTAAAATTGACACAAAGAAAAACACCTAAAATGAAAGAAGCACTGCACGGATCTCCCGCTTCCCGGGCTTTCGGCAGCCTTGGGAAGATCATAAAGACCAAGAGAAAGACAGCCAAGGCAATTTGTCAGGAAAAGAGTGCTCCCCATGGCCACAGCTGCCTTTGACTCGTCACCCTTGGACAGAACTGCTGTGGAACTAAGCTGAGTTTAAATCTGATATTCCTGGATTAAGGGCACAGCCTGTCCCTTGGTGGCACGACGACATCGCGCCGTCCTACAGGACCTGACTTCCAAAGGGGCTCTCCCAGTCTCAGCCAGCAGCACTGGTGGGAGAAGTGCTGCCCAGAGCCATCCAGAACTCTGGCAGCAAGATCAGGGAGGCTTTGATGAGATTCAGAAAGACATTCCTGGAGCCAAAAGCAAGGAAAAAGGGGGTTTGCTTTTGGGTTTGTATTGGGCGATGGAATGGGAAATCTGTCCCTCCTGGAAGACCAAACACAGCTCTGACCCCACAGCAACCAGAAACCAGGGACCAGCTTCAGCACAAGGCTCAGGAGGACACCCAAATTCACACAGAAGCAAAAAAAAAAAGGAAAGGAGAGAAAATTCAGTGGGTAACACTGAAAGATGGGAAGCTCGAATTCCAAACTCTGCCTTCACTGTAATTTTTCATTTGAAAAAGTGACTTCAAGGTTTTCCAATGATTTTCAAACCTAAACCAACTTATGAATAAAACCAAAAAGCTGCTCTGGCTTCAGTGAGTGATCCCCAGCCCTGGATAAATGAAGCGCCCAAAGGAAGCAGCAGACTCCTGGGAAAGCTGTGCAAATCCAGGCATCCTGTCCCAAACGCCCACATTCAAAGCAGGCACCCAAACCAGGACAATCCACTGCTCCAATTAAGGTTCCAACACAAAGGCAAAATCAACTGGAGCAAAAAAGGCCAGGCTGGACAGGGCTTGGACCAAGCTGGGATAGGGGAAGGTGCCCCTGCACATGGCAGGGGGAGGAGCTGGATGAACTTTAAGGTCCCTTCCAACCCAAACCATTCCATTATTCCATGGAAAAAACGCTTCCTCCTTGTCCCTCTCCCATGATCCAACCACCTCATTTCACACAGCATGGTCCAAGAGAAGAACCTGCTGCAAACTGGCTGAATTTATGAGCTGATTCTTTTTTTTTAAGTGGCCAAAGTGGATAAAATTGTTCTTATTTATTGTATATATACTTAGACTTCAAGTAAGTAATGGATACAGCACCATCTAAAAGGCCAGAGGAAAGGGGAATGTCTCCCAGTAAACAAATCTTCCTGGTAAAAAAAAGACAGTCACAAGTAATAATAAAAAAAATTATACTTAAAACCTAATATTTCTGTGATTTTCTGATCATCCAAACTGCAAGGAGGGACGGGAGAGGGGCCTGAGGGCTGGGAAACCCCAGAGCAGAAAGTCTGGAAGCTTCCGCCCTACAGCGGATTGCTTTTTATAGGGTGGATACAATATAAATCCCTTCCTTGGAGGCTGCAGGGACAACAGGTTCAGGTCAGAGCCCTTCAGAACAGGCAAACCAGGTAAAATAGGATTATCAGGGTGTGAAGGAGCTTGCATCAAAGATAAAAGAAATTATTTCTGTGAGAAGCACTGAAATTTGGGGAAATAATGTGACTGATTCACTACCAAGAGTCCACTTCAGAGGGAAGCGAATGGCTCAGAGCAATTGAGGAGGGACAGCTCAGACTCTCCACAGGAATTCCTTCAAGGAATACAGGCTCCAGGGAGGAAATAAGGAGACATCAGTTTAGCCAGAGGGCTTGTCCTGGCTGTGGGATTTTTTGAAGCTATCTGACAATGATGTTTGTGAAAATCAGCTGCTGAGGCACTGCAGCCCAAAGAAAATGGTTGTGACTGATCAAATTCTGTTTATGCTGAATTTCTGGGGTAATGGGGAAAGGTTTTTATTGTATGGAACTGGGGTTAGAGACATAAGGCACGACGTGTTCTCTGATGGAAAGTTCTTGCTGCAGAGAACCCCTCCAGAACTCAAATCTCTATAAATTATTCAATATTCTGAACAAGTTCTAAAGGTAAAATACACATTTTATCTCTTTGGAGTCACAGGTTTACAATTAAGGCCAGAAGGGACCAGTCTGTCACCTACAAGGAGACCCTGAATGTCAGGTGGCCTCCCACAATCCTGATGCAAACTCCCCATTCCATCTACTTCATCCAAAAAAAAATTAAAGAAAACCCCAAACCAAACCCTAATTGAAAGTGTCTCCCTCTTCTGCATCACTCTTCATAATAAATTTTATCACATATATCCAATGGATTTATAAACATTCCCTCATCTCCAAAGCATTTATTTTCTCCAAGGACCTGGAGAAAGAGGACTGAGACTTAAAAAGCTCTAAAGGAAGAAAAGAGTTGGGCAAATGAAGAGCTCTGAGGGAAGGAAGTAGTGAAGTGTTAGAATTGGACTGTTCCTGCCCATGAGCAGCCGTGTGCCAAGGTGGGAATGTTTGGTGAAACTGAAAGGCAACTCTGCAGGGAGAGCTTCCAGCACCTTCCAGAGCCTAAAGGCGCTCCAGGAGAGCTGAGAAGGACTCTGGCTAAGGGACAGAGGGACAGGACACAGGGAATGGCTTCCCACTGCCAGGGTTAGGTGGAAGGGATTTGTTCCCTGTGAGGGCGTGGCTGGGACAGAATTCCCAGAGAAGCTGTGGCTGCCCCTGGATCCCTGGGAGTGTCCAAGGCCAGCTTGGACGGGGCTTGGAGCAACCTGGGACAGTGGAAGGTGTCACTGCCCATGGCAGGGGGTGGGATGGAATGGGATTTAATGTCCCTTCCCACCCAAACCATTCTGGGATTCTCTGCACCACGTCTGTGAGAAATTTAACAAAGCACAGCCCAAGTTCCAGTAGCAGCTCCTAAACCACTTTCGTTCTCTCATCAACAGAGACCCCAAGGTGTTTCTCCTTTTCACGGAGCAGTTCCAGATTTTGTGCAGTACCCCAGGGTCTTTCCCACCAATATGCTGAATTCCTTCACCATTCCCAAACTCATCCCATCCCATCCCATCCACTGGAAGCGGAGATGCTCCTGCTGCTGTTTTCATTCCGTAATTTTATCAGTTTTTTTCAAGGCACGAACAGCTTGGATGTGTCAGGGATAAGTCTGTGGCATCTGGGGCTTGAAAAGATCTGCTCACAATGCATCAATGAAATGGAAAACCTGGTCAGTGAGTTGATATTTGGAATTCCTGGCTCTGGTTAGCTCCTGGAGGGTATTTTCCATCCTGTCCCTACAGCCCTGTCAAAGAAGACAGCAGCAACTTCAGCAGCAGGCAGACGTTAAAAGAAAATTATATCCAAAGTCAAACGTGCTTTGAGGAACGGAATAAATGCTTAATATTCTTAATGGAATATACTGGGTGCGAAATATTAATTAATAATTTACTTTCATTATCTCTTTGCCCTCCTTGAGCGATCTGACGGATAAACTGTGTAAGTAGAATGTATTTTTAAATCTCAAATGATGTCAAAAATATCTCAGAAGGCTGAATCCAACCTCTTAATTAAAGAGGTGGGTTATTTAAGCTACATATGCCATCTTGCCATAACATGGAAGACTTTAATTAGTTAAGGAGAAGGGAGAGGAGGACGGGAAGCTGAATTGAGGCCAGTGACAGCAGCAAGCGAGTATCTAAAAACGTATTTTCTAAAAAAGAAGTTGTTCCCATTGCTACTGTGAGTGGAGTGGTGGGAACTGTGCTGGAAGAACTGAAGTACCCACGGCCACAGGTCTGCTCTGAACTGAGATTCACAAAGACTTCAGTGCAAAGAAGCTGAAAAGTAACTGGAAGATTTAAGTGAGAGCCTAAGGAAGTCCCTAAATTCTTTAGCGAGTTAGGAACCTGCTAAGTTTTACTAAATTTGACTCAGAGTCCCTCTAAGCATCTTTACATGCCAAAATTGTGGAAACCTGCGTGATAAGTGGAGAACAGCACTACAGAAAAATCTGGTCAAGACACTTAAGGGCAAAAATGAAGCACAGGCTCTGCAGTGCTCAGTGGGCAACAGATACTCACAAAAACAGATTTAAAAGGCACAGAACTCCCTGGGGCAGATGCTTTTGGAGAATCTAGCAACAGATCAGGGGGAAATGATGATATTTTGGGTCACCACCAGATATCTTGGGTGAATGGTAAAGATGGTGTCCAGCCAACTCTCCTGTGGGGGAAAATTTTGAGATTTTTTTACGGAAAAAGGGGACTTAGTTCCTATCACTACACGGTGTTAACTGAGAGAGCAGGGAGCTGGAGGAGAACATGGCAACAAGTGCTCATAAGGCTTCCATACAGACACTGGGAATGGGAATTTGGAGTGGCACCCAAGAGCCAAGGACACTCCCTGCTCCAGGGAATGGGAATTTCAAGAGGCACCCAAGAGCCAAGGAACCCTGCACCTGCAGACAGGTGAGAACTCGGGATGAGTCCAGTGGAGTTCACGGCTCATCCTCCTCAACTCCACAGTGAGCCAGAAGAGCTAAACCAGGCCCTGGGCAATCTGTCCCCAGGCTGTCACACAACCAAATGTCCTCTTTGTCTCCCAAACTCGCTGGGAGTGACACGCACGTGGAGCGGGGAACAGAAAATCAGGAGGAGCAGCTTTGCATAGAAAACTGAGCTCGGTTCAGTCCCTGCTGTTGTAAGTCACCATTCATTGAGGTCATTATTTAAGTTTACAGAGGAGCTGTGTTCCAAGTGTCACTAATAACACTGGTATTAAAGAGAATTAGGGGGCGGGAGATCTCCTGTTTTCAATCACAGAAAAGACAGAAATCCTTTTAATCACGGCCATGCCAATCCCCGCCGTTCTAAAGCCGCTAATTACCCGTCAGGGACACCCAGCCATTCAAAAGAGCTGCCATCACTGTGACTGCCATACTCCCGTGCATTTATCCTGCCCATCCCAATTACCCTGGCTGCAGCCTGAAAGGATTGAGCACAAGTGCGCTGGATGTTTTGATCAGCAGAACACACCCGCTGCCATTGAGCAGAGAGGGGATAAATGGCAGGGGGAGGCTTCTGCCAAGGCAGCTGAGGGAGAGATGCTCTGCACATACAGAAACATCAAAGGCCCATCACCAGGCCGCTCCAGCTCGATGGCTTCAGTTCACTCCTGCTTGAGCTGTTGGCTGGAGCGCTCCAGACCTTCCTGAAAGAACGGGAAAGAGCTCCACGCTGCAGCCGTCAAACCCATTGGTTCTTTTTCTGCGTCAGCCTGATTCAAAGGGGCATTTAAAAGGTTTTGTGAATTTTCCCCCGTGTTTCAAACGGCAAATCCTCTTCCAGCTCCGTAGCAGTTGGTGCTGCCCCATCCCTGGAAGTGTCCAAGGCCAGCTTGGACGGGGCTTGGAGCAACCTGGGATGGTGGGCGGTGTCCCTGCCCACAGCAGGGGTGGGACTGGACCCTCTTTAAAATCCCTTCCCACTCCACCCATTCCATGATTCTCTGATATAAACTACAGAACAATTCCAGGCTATTCCTAAGTGACAAAACCTAAGGCCAAGGATAGTGACAAATCGTTCAGTAAAGAGTTTGAAGTTTTCTCCCTCTGCCTCAATGCTGCCACTGAGATAAAACTTCCATTGCTTTGATTTGATTTACATTTGTTGGACAAAAACCAACATCAAATCGCTGTCACCTTACTGACAGCCCTCAAAACACCCAACCACGCTCTTCGAGTTTGTAACACATTTCTCACAAAGGAAAAAAGATAATTTCAGTGTATTTTAAATTTGGATTTTAGCTGCCATCTCTGGAATGCCTCTGGTTTTCATGAATGTGCAACATCTTTAGTCAGACAGTTTAAACCCCGTAAATTTGACAGCAGAAAGAGAGGCTGAAATGAAGGTTTTAGGGCTGTGCCAAATCCCTTTTGGCCAAGAACTGATCCAGTGTCCTGAGTAAATATCTCAGCTGCTCCAAAGCCCAAGGGGGAATGTTTTAGTTTGAAATCTCCCTGTAACTCTTCTTGGGAACTGCAAAGTATTTTTTTGGTCACCCATCAACCTTCCCTTCCAAGGAATCACAGTGAAAACTCCACAAAATTCCATTAAAGTAGCTGGGATCAGGATCCAACCCCTGACTGCTGCTACAAACACACAAAATCTGGGTACTGAACATACATGAAGGTCATTGACACGTAACACAATTTTAAGACCAATCCTGCCAACAAAGATTCCTGCCAAATGCCAAAAGCTGCACCAAACCAAAGATTATTGCCTACAAGCTTAAGACTTTGATCAAAATAATATCATCAAGTTAAATAATTTGAAAGAGTGCAAGAGCTACTTGAGTGGGAAAAGTCAGATATAAGTAAAAGCGAAGTTTTGACAAAACCCCCTAAAATTTGCTGGTAATTATACAATGAGTCTGAAAGAAGTTGATGAGCACTGGGAAGTGGGGGCTGCGCCATGATGGAGCTGGAGTGGGAGGAGGAACATTGTTCAAAATTGTAATTAAAATGAGTAGGGATAAAGCAGGGGAGGGCTTGGAAATCATCTCCAACTGAACACCCACAGCTCAGGACGATGGGCAGAGTCTCACACTGAATTTAGTAATTTGCAAAAGAAAGTGTGACTCCTGCTTTGGAGTCCAGTTAGGATCACACACAGGGAACCGACATCCTGCATCAAGGCAGCAATTTTGAGTTTGGAAAATACTTAGACCAATTTTAGTGGGTTTCTTGATACGAAAAATAAAATCTCTTTCAACTACCACACTGTTTTTCCTAGAAGTGGCCAACAGCAAACACTTGAGGAAAGGAGGATCCAAGTTAGAACAATCAGACTTTTTCCCAGTCAAACCCTTTCAGCTTCTAATAAATCACCGATTTGTGATTTACTGGCCCAATATTTCTGGCTTATCACCAGTGGGCTTGAGTTAACCCCAATTTTTCCTGAAACAGGTTCAGCTATGTGGAATTTTTCCCTTGCACTCACAGCAGCAAGACAAAGATAAATCTTCACAAACGAAGGCAAAAACTGATCTACAAATCACAAAATATTACAAAACCATGACAAACTTACCAGTCTGATGTTAGGCAATGAAACAAACAGAATAAGTCAAATATCCCTGAAGAAGTGTGTAAACAGAGCAAATAATTAATGAAATCTCTAACTTATGGCTTGATTGGAGCCTGGAGCCAGACCCTGCAAATAAAGCTCCTCTCTGTTAGTAGACTAGAAAAGATAATTTTTTTGAACAGCAAAACAGAAAAACCCCTCAACAAATTAAGATAACTTCTTTAAACAAGTCAACATGTACAAATCAGAACTAGGCAACACCTCAACCTGAGCAGGTGTGCACGGAATCAGAGAATAATTTAGGTCAGGAGAGACCTCTGGAGGTCTCTAATCCAACCCTGTCCAGTTGAATTTTGAATATCCCCTAGAATGGGAATGTCACTTTCTGGGCCACTGTTCTACCACTGAGCATGAAAACACATTTATACTCATCTGAGATTCTCCTTAATGCAGCTTTAGCCCTCTGCCCCTCAGGTTTTTGCTGTGCACCTCTGAGAAGAGCCTGGCTCCATCTTCTCTGGAATCACAGAATATCCTGAGTTGGAACGGACTCGCAAGGATCATCAAAGCCCAACTCTTGACCCTGCACTGGACCCCCAAGTTAAAACTAACTTAACGTAAATTTAGTAAGACAGTTAAAACCCAAAATCTGGGATGTCCCCAGAGCCAGCCCGGACAAACCCAGCTCCTGCAATCTCCCACCACGCGCCATGTGCTCCAACCCTCCCATTTCCCTGCTCCTGCCCACACAATGGTCCCACAAATAATGGATAGAGGGGACAAAATCCTTTCCATGACCTCCTGAAGGTTCTCAATGAGATTCCTTAATTGCTGCAAGGGTGCACTGCAGACTTACATCCAGCACAGATTTCACTATAACCACACGCGTGTCTGCGGAGTATTTAGAAGATCAACAGAGAACAAATCTGCTGATTTTTATCAACTCATAAGGCTTTTGCAAATGTTTGGGATGTCATACTTCAAGAAAAAGGGTGGGGGAACTAAAAAAAGCCCAACACTGAAACAATCCAGAAAAGAAGTGGAGGTAGAAATCGTTGTTTTAAGAAGACGGTCAGAGACAACAACTCAAGTAAAAGGACTTCATGAGGGACAAAATATCAGCCAGAACTCACTCTACGAAGGTAAAAGCCATCTGTGACCATCACAGATGACGAGCTTCTTAAATTAACTTCTTCTCTGTTCACAGAACAAAAAGGTAGCTCGGATCTGCCACCAGAGCCACTTTGAAGGAACCCACAGAGAACAAACTGCAGGGACTCCAGCCTGGCTACAACAGACTGCCACTCCAATGCAGTGCTACAGAAACGGGTCTTCATTTCCAAGAAAACCCACAGACAGAAAGACAAAGATGACTCCCACATGGTGGAAAACCCCCCAGAAGAAAGGCTGAATTCCAGGACACGCCCTCCACTAATTCTTTCACTTACTCCAGATCACATTCGCTCCTCTCGGTACCATCACACCAGCATCTGTCCCATTACAGACAATTCACCTCAAACCAAAAAGGGATCGACCATCTGCAAATGGCTCACTCTGAACTTCCAAACGAAGGGAACGGCTTGCCAGCAGCACCCTGGGGACAGCTGAGGTCCCACTCGCTCCTCTGAGGTCCCACTCATTCCTCCTACCTCTCAATGCCCAGAACAGACACATCCCAAGTACAGACCCCACAGAACCAAGGGGCTGATCCCGCAGATATGTGATATCTGTGATATATGTGTAAGATGATGATGTGGGAATTAAGAAAACTGGTATTTACCAGGAAGCTACAGCCCAGGAAGATGTGCCCATCTCCAGCCGCTCACAAGGGGTTTTTTACCTGTTTAACCTTGAGAGAAGATACTGGTGTGGGATGTCAGCAGCTTCCTGACAGTGACAAACAGAATTAAGACCAGATTATTCAACATTAGATGGTGCAGACACACAATTTCAGTGGTGTTACTTTGATCCTGCATCACATGAACCTATAATCAGGATACAGGAGTTCTAATACTATTTTTATTCTTCCCTATTGCTTTAAAAAGGCAAAGCCTCAAACAATGCCTTTTTTTTTTTTTTTACAGATACCATAGTAAGCAATATTTCTTTTAAAATTGCAGCTGTCCAACAGTTTGAGTCTGTTCCTTTTAAAATGAAACAGCCAGAACAAATGGTGGTGGCAAGCCCAACGTAAAGAGGTCATCGATTATTAAAATCTCCTTACTATAAATCGTGGATGTTGCTTGTCAGCTCAGTGTGTGACTGTGGAATGAATAAGTAGGTAAAATTCCACTAAGGCTCGAGTTTGCTCAACCATTCTGCTGTGCAAAAATAGAAAAAAAAGCCCTCCCCATCCTTTCACTCCTTAGTACCAAAAAACTCATACAGGCACTAAGAAAATAACTGCAGTGATGCAACAGTCGCTGATCCAAGTCCTGCCTTTCCTGAGTCCGTCCTGACGCTACTCGTGAATTTGCCTACTCAAGAAATGCAATAAAACAGAAACAAAAAAGACGGCTTCATTCTGCTCCAGTGATCCATATCTAAGGAAAGCACATAAATTTTCCAATGAAATCCGTAAGTGGAAGCCAAGGCCAAGCCCTACCTATAGATCTTCAAAGGGACAAAGAGGTGGCACCGCGGTGCCCTCTGAGAGCACAGGATCTCCTTGGCACTTGGAGCAGGGTGCTCCAGAGGGACAGAGGGGAAGCTGATCTGGAGGGCTCAGCCCGGCTCAAAACCTGCTGAGGAGCCACACTGGAGGGGTCACGATGCTCTCTGAGAGCGAAGAGGGAGGAAGGGATGAGAACGAGGTAACAGCAACTTCCCTTCGCTCCACCTCGAGAGTGGAGGGGAGCAAAGGGAAACCCATCCTTCAGGCTGAGCTGTTTATTCCCACACAAACTGGGCAGATAAAGCGGAATGTGGAGGAATTGCTATGCAGACTTTCATGTATGTACTTCCATACAAAAATGTCCACAGGTTTTTAATTTGTTCTCTGTTAATGCAACACAGCCCTGCCCGTCTCTAACACTTCCCGTGCTGTTTCCATCAAAATGTTTCCTCTTACCGGCAGCAACATATCATTTTATCAGGATGCCAGGAGATCATTTCCACACAATGCTAGCAGATGTAATTTTCTTAGATGCACACACAGTTCATCATTTAGATACTAGATGACAAGGTGATCGCAGGGTGACTCTGCAATGCAAGTTTGCTGTTTGGTATTTGGAATTCTCAAATGATAAAAAAAAGACTTATCAAATATAAATATCTTTAAGAAAAAGGTAACAAAAGTGCTACATATGATCAAGGAAAACAATTCCATTAGTTCCTGCTACTTAGAGTAGGTTTGCTTTACAAATATTACCACATCCATTATCAGTATGGCTTCCAATTATTAATTAAATTGCTCGTAGCAGTAGAGCTTTCTCACACCTTAACAAAGACAGAGTAAAGAGAACACAAAACATTCACACCCCATTTCTCAGGTAAGAGATCCTCCTGCCTTTAAACAAACAAAAGAAGTTCATATTTAGGAGAATATTTATGCTCTGATGGTTATCTAGCAAAGGTCAGATGTCGAATTCTCCAGTAACCTTTCAGGCTAGTCAGGACGTAGGCATCACCTACACAGATGTGTAAAAATCCACTCACGCATTTTAGGACCTTAACAACCTTCCTGGAAAACACTGCTTTCGGAAGTGGCAAAGTGGAGAGGGGAGTAGGGTGGGGACAGAAAGGGTGAGAGAGGAGGAATTAAAGGTGAAATTGTTAATGACAGATGGGTAAGAGTCTAGACCTCTTCTGAGCAGGCACTGCCAGCCACGCCAAGAACGAGCAGTGGTTCTGAGAAGTGGACTGCTGCCCATTAGACATTCAGCTCATTTTTCATTTGATCCCAGGCTGGGCTTCAACCATGGTCCCAGAGGCAGAAGGCAGCACTTCTCCACTAAGCCACGCAGCTTGTGAGAGTACAGGATGTCTGTGTTGAATATGTGAGCATCAACCGAAATGTGGGAATGCGTTTCCAATGGACATTCTCAGCACAGCACCCGAAAGTAAACGGAGTCACTGTATGACCAGTGAGGCACGGCTTATTGCAGCTGGAAATCATTTATTCCCATGCTGGAGTGGGGTTTCTAAGTGTTCTTTTTACTCTCTGTTGATACTCCCGATCTGGTGTCCATCGACCCTGTGCCACTACCTCAGCTTGCATCCTTTCAGTCTCAGGGAAGAGAAAGCGTACGGACTATCGGTTTCAACACCATCTCTAAGGTTATCCAAGATTTTAAGTGTAGCCTAAGACTTGTAATTGAGGGCTGTCTAAAATACCTGGAAGCACTTTGAATGCTAAGACAGAGCAGCAAGATTTTTTTGTTTTTTTGTTTTTATCTTTCTAGCCACTGGGGGCCGGGAGAGGGAGGTTGGTTGGTTGATTGATTATTTATTGGGAATTAATACTGAGAGAGTATATGCAAAGGCTGAGGGCACCATGCCATCTTCACAGAACAAGACCCTAACAGCTAACTGACGTACAAGAAACTGCAAAGTTATACTGTAAGAACACATATTAAGGACCGAGGAAAGTCTGCTAAGGTGCTACGTCTAAAACTAAGTTACTTCTTGCTTTGACCCTCCCCTTTCTTGGCATCAGTCGTCGTCGAGAGCCTCTGTCTTGATCTCGTTGGCTCCTTGCCGGGCCAGCGCCAGGATGGTGTGGTTGACTGCTGCCATCTCCACGGCTAAGGAAATGGGGTCTTGGTGGTCACTATGGCTAGTGCTGTCATCCTGGGAACCATGTGGGAAGGAGCAGAGAGAAGCAGGGTTATTCCACAAGTCCAAAACCACGGCGGAGAAAACAAATGCGCCGAGCGATTGTGGGGGGATGGAGCGGGTTCGCAGCGCGGGTTTAGGAGTGACTTCCCTCACTGTGCAGACAAAGGTAAGCAAGGCAGGGAGTGGGGGACTCAGCTCTGGAGGAGAATATTGAATTATAAAGATGGAAGTGATGCACGAGTTGAAGTCAGGAAAGCAAATTAAGACAGGAATCACTGGGCACAGCACAGGTCCACGCTTATAGTTGGAAAATAACAGTTCTGGTCACCCTATTTAGGTCATCCCGTGGGCATCCCTGGCCAGGGCAGGGGGTGGAATGAGGTGAACTTGAAGGTCCCTTCCAGCCCAAACCATTGTGTGGTTGTCTGATTCTATTTGATGCCACAACAGAAGTCAAAAAGGCAGAGAAAACAACATCCCAAGGGAAGAGGTTTCCTCACGAGGAGAAGTTAAACAGAGTCAAGTCCTCCAGTTTGGGAACGAGACGGCTGATGGTTGATATGATAAATGTTTATTACAAATAATTGGAAAATAAGAGGACAATTGTCCATGGTTTTTTATGATCTAATAAGCGAAGGCACTCGCTGGGATGATAATGTGTTCCAAAGGCAGCAGTGGGAAGCACAGCTTCACTTAGCACAGTTTATTCAGGATTCACTGATTTTTACATCAGACAAAAGCAAAAATGGCTTTATAAGGCAGGGGTTTGACAAATCCAGGGAAAATTAGTCTCCTAGAAATTATGGAAACTCAGGAAACCTCTCAAAACCACTGACTTCCAGAAGCTGGAAGCTACTAGCATGAAATAATTCTATATATATTACAGAAGTACTTTAACTGTTACTCTTGACCAGAACCAGGATACAAACTGAGCCTAACCCTTGGTCCAAGCCAGTATCCTGTGAAAACACTGAATTCACACAGGTACAGGGAAAAAGATGCTGAAAAACTCTTGGAATGCTAAGAAAACCAGTGACTGAAGGGGACTGGAACCACCATAAATCAAATATGGAACTTCAGGAAAAATCATGCTGTTTTCCCCTCTTTGAAACAGGGCACTAATAGTTATCCCCCTGTGATCTTGCAAGATTTTTAAATTATTATTATTTACAGAAAGGAAATGATAAACATTTATCAGTCTCCCAACAGCCTTAAAGTGAGGAACTTGTGTGATTTAACATTTAAAACAACATGCATAGAGCATTTTAAAATTAAGATGATGGGTGGCAAATGTTGAGGAGGACAAAAAAAAGCCAGGTTTTGGTAAAATCCTGAGGTTACTGAAAAGGATTCATTCATTTACAACGAGGGTCTGGTAAATACTTCGATGCCAAACACTTTTAGGGCCTCT
Organism: Dryoscopus gambensis; assembly: GCA_013389985.1. Taxonomy (NCBI): domain Eukaryota; kingdom Metazoa; phylum Chordata; class Aves; order Passeriformes; family Malaconotidae; genus Dryoscopus; species Dryoscopus gambensis. The sequence goes on from WEIT01006665.1 coordinate 162,120, forward strand.
CAGAAATCTTTACCATGGTACAAATGCAGAGCCCTAAAATCTGGGGGTTTAGGCACTTTGTTAGCATTTGGATGAACTTTGTGATTTGAAGTTTATTAGAGTTTAAGTGTTGCTGTGGAAAACAGAATTTCTGGGTTTAACAGCTAAGGGATGTTAAATGGTCATCAGGAGAACTTGCCATTTAACTTGCTTTGCTGCTAATGACTAATTACACCTCGTAGAGGAGCCCAGCCAGATTACTGAGAAATGTCATTTCTAAGGCCTCCAAACAAAGATCTTTAATTTTTAATAACCAATTTATTTCTCTTTTCAAAGTATTCTTGTTAATGCACAGAAGAAAAACACAGTTTGGGAGTCTGTATCACGCTCCACCTCAGTATTCCGGTCCTGTGTCTGTCTGGCAGGGAATTTTCTGGGCTTGGCAGTGGTTGCTAAATAGTTTATGGCAGCCACAGAGCAGCTTCTCGTCACTGAGAGCCAGAAAAGTTGGTCCCACCAAATCTGCTGGTGCTGACCTATAAAAAGGGTCTCAATACCCATGAGAAGCAGAGCAGCTGGGGATGCCTCTGCCAGGGATCTGCTGTACTGGGCCAGAGCCAAGTGTGCCAGGGACTCATTCCAGGACACTCAGCTGCTATTCCACTCCACCAGCAGCCTTTGGAGAGGGAGAACTCCCTCCTGCTCCCGAAAGAGGCAGGGAAAAGTGATCCAGCCCAGCTGCAGCACAGAAACATCTCCTCTCAAAACCAGGTGAGTGAACTGGCCGAGTCACTGGTGCACACACAGCCCTGGGGGGTTTGGCCAACACTGGGAAAATTGGGAAGGGGATGCAATACCTGTCAGGAAGGTGTGTGAAGGAAGGGTCACCAACTTTAGGGTAGGTGAGGGCTCAGAGTGCGGGAAGGGGTATTCTTTTGCTAGAGAATTTAAAAAAGAAGTTGCTGTCAAGGGTTAAAAATAACCAAGAAGAAGAGAGAACAGGCAAGAATTAAAATGCAAAAACAACAACAACAACAAAAAAGACAGATAATATGTAAACAATCCAAACAGTGGCACGTTGTTGCAGCACAATGTGGAACAGGCCAAATAAAGGTCAGAGTTTAGTTAATTAAATCCTTTCCCCCCACCCTTCACCCTTTGTCTGTCAGTGTCTGAGGGATGATCCTGAGAAGCTCCTGAAAGGTTCTCCCACAGAACAGCCAGAGGGAGCTCAGGACCTTCCAGGAGGGTGCTCAGTGCTCAGAATCTTGCGGGGAAAGGCTGGCACAAGGAATTCTGAAGTGTCCTGGGCAGGGCTCCCTCCTGCTCGTGTCTGGGGCCGGGTCAGCAGCTCACAACAGGTGTGGCCCTGGCTAGAACAAAATCAGAGGTGCAAGAGGTGCCCAGCTTTCCAGGGATAATTGTTGGTGCCTGACACACAGGACTGTGAAAGACCTGTCCGTCCCTTCCTGAGGGAGAGTAACTCAGACTGCCAGGGAAGGAGAGCGAGGGTGTGGCGGGGCCCTGGCTGAGGTGAGGCTCTCCTGCCGTGTCTCAGACATTGTGTGTGGTGTGAAGGGTGTAACTTGCTTGTTTGGAGCAGATCCTCCTGTCTTCTTCTACCTTCTCTGCTTCTCTGCCTCCCTCGGAACATCGTCCCTCCTCCTCCCCGTTGCGTACTTGCCAAGTGTCCTGTTGGGAGGCAACAAATCCATGTGGGTGACTGGATTCTCACCCTTTGCCCCATCACGATGATACAAAAGCCAAACAAAACAGGATTTTCAAGAGGCAAAAGGGCCTTTTTATGTGTTTGAGTTCCCCCTTTTTGGGCCATGAGGCCCCAGTGTTCACCTGCTCCGAGTAGTCGTTGCCATCCACGTCGTCGCTGTTGGAATGACCTCCCGGACTCTGTACATCTATTCCATGGCTCTCCAGGATTGCTGCTTCTTCGAAAAAAGCAAATGGATCCCTCATTTATCTGATGCATTGGAGTAGTTAAAGTAACTGGGGTTTTTGTCCCTTTTTCGGGGAGTTAGAATCACGAGGAACAGTTAGTTCTTTAGCCCCTTCCTCTTCGCTCTCCAATATTTGGGAAGGCAGCACAGGTACAAACACGGGTTTGCCTGAAACCCTTCCCTGCCAACCACGAGACTTGTCTGTGAGTAAAAATCCCTGTTTTCCAGCCAGTCCTAACAGATATCAGTGCAATTTCTACTGTACTGGAGTGGCAAAGGCATTCCCCGTAAATCTTCCCCCGCAGTTTGGACTGGCAGGACTCGAGGGGGTGGGGAGTGTCTGAAAATAGATGGGAGAAATTTCTGAAAGCACTTCAGGGATTTGAAAACACACTAATCCATCTTCCAGTAGGATCCATGTATTCAAAGCTCTCTTTGGTTCTTTTTAATCTCTTTCCAAACCTCCTCCCCAAACACTGAACTCCACCCACCTTGGACTGAGTTCACTTTATTCCCCTGACCCCTTTGAGAAGCAATTTTTACTTGTAGAAAAATAAATTTAGTTAAAATTCAGTAATGTGTTAAATGATATAAAAATAATTTTTTTCCTATTCAGAAATAAGGCAAAATATGGAACATTTGAAATAATTAAAAATCCTGGAAATGAGCAGGTATGGATGTCTGTTCACCTGTGTGCTGCAAAAGTAATTTTACATAATATCTACGTAAGGGCATCCAATTTTTTTTTGAATGGCATAAAAATAAAAATGGCATTCATTTTTTATGGATGTTGAATCCTGGCTACTGAGGTTGAGTTTATTCTCCTTAGAATGTCTTATCCATATTAGAAGTTCTTACAAGTTTAGAGTTACTTTTGATTTCCTTATGATCCAGCTAAGAACCCTCAGGGTTAACACTGAAGTGATTTCTGTTTTATCCTGATCATCAGTGAAAAATATGGCTTTTTTTTCAGCCACCTGTCCCTGGGCAAAGCCTTGGAAAGCTGTCAGGGGCAGAGGTATAACCAGGATAAACACCACACTGAGTTTGTGAACCTGCCAACATCTCCGTCTCCCTTATTTACAGTTTTGAGGTTTCATTTCAGATTTGAGTTTGATACTCAAAGGAAGGAAATACAACTCTCCTTCCACCAACAAAACTCTCACTTTGCTTTTTAAACCTGATCTTCCAGTAGAACATTGTAACTGCATCACTTTTCCTGCACTGATGACAGAATTCTACACATTACACGCGTTTTACCAAAAATCTGGAGCAGCAAGAGACTCATCTTCATAATTCCTCCCCATTTCTCCTGAGGCTGTCAGCACCTCTGGTGTTTTCACTAATTTATTCTTACGTAATTGTCACGTCTCCTGAGCACAGCCCAAGCCTTGCAGGCAGGCTCTGTGATACATTACCGATATTGGCTCTTCTCTTGATCTCCTTCCTCCTGTTGGCAAACCAGTTGTACACTTTGAGGGAGGTAACTCGCTCCAAATCTGATAACTTTTTTCCTAGGAAACCAACAGAGGGAAAAATAACAGCAGAGTGTTGTTACTCACTGGGTATGAAGCCAGAGAAGCTGTGGCTGCCACTTCCCTGGAAGTGCCCAAGGCCAGGTTGGATGGGGCTTGGAGCAACGTGGGATGGTGGAAGGTGTCACTGTCCCTGTCCTGGGGTTGGAACTAGGTGAGTTTTGAGGTCCCTGCTCACCCAAAAAATTCTGGGATTCTATGGGATTAACCCCTGAAACACAGACAGCACTGGCAAGTTAAAATAACTGAGAAAAAAGTGAATTTTATATGATCAAAGCCAGTGTCCAGGTGCTGTGAATCTGTAACTGTCAAGTATCTCCTTTCTTCCGTTTTTCAAAAATCTGAAATACAGGAATTTCTTCAGCTTCAACCAACTCAATCCAGAGCCACGGGAGAATGAAGGGCTGTGCTTTTCCAGTTTGAGCACAGAACTGAGATTCCAAAAACTGAAATTCCAGCCACAGCCCTGCCACAAACCCCATCCCCGGGGCTCCTTCTCTCACTGTGTCACGAGGGTACGGCTCAATGATTCTCTTCAGCAGGAAAACGAATGAAGAGGTTTTGTGGCATCCCCTGCAAGCTGCTTTCCTTTCTCTCAGCCCCCAGCACCCATCACACCTTCCCAACTGTGCCAGGACACTCAGGATCTTTTGGGACAACGGGGGTGGATGCTGGAAACCAAATCACTGGATTTTTACACTTAAACCAGCAAAAAAATTCCCAAAACCCAGAAGGCAGCTACAGAAAACTATGCCTTTTCTGGTCATCAGTAAAAAGAGAGAAGACTGGAGGGATTCAGTTTTCCAAGGACATCCCAGAAACCTCTTCAGTTGCCCTTGGCCCTATATAAAATATTCCCCATATCTGCATCCTCAGACCTCTGCAGGCTAGACAGGGATGAGCCCCCCCCTGCTTCTGACTCCTTCTCAAAGTTTATTTATTCAGCATACAAAACACCCATGTAATTGCAGCAATCTGCACACCTAAGTAAGTTAGGAGAGATGAGACAAGTGAAAGAAAGAAAACTCTGGAAACTGATAGCTTGGCTGCTGCCTAATGCTTTGCATCAGCACCACTGACAATATTTTACTGCTCCTTGACACGGCCTTGCAGCACTTTGTTCCAAGGTGCTCCACAAACCAGCAGCACAGCCAGGAATCAAATCCTCAGCTCTCTGGCCCTCCACCTGATAGATTTTCCAGGGAAATTTTCAGCTGGTATTAGGGAAAAAGTACTGTGCCACGAGAGTGCTCAACATGGTGGAACAGGGGCCTGGAGGTGGGAAAAACTCCAGTTTTGGGAGATACTGACAACTGAACACTTATCTAAGCTGGTCCTGCCTCACCAGATGATCTCCAGAGATCACTTCCAGCCCAAATTGGTCTGATCCTGTCTCATCCTGTGACAGTCCCACCTCTCCACAACTCCCTGGAAGGACAATGAGGTGAGGATTCGTCTCTTCTCCCAGGGAACACAGGACAGGGTGAGAGGGAACGGCCTCAAGCTGCACCAGGGGAGGTTCAGGTTGGATACTGAACAATTTGTGCCTGGAAAGGGCTGTCCAGCCCTGGCACAGCTGCCCAGGCAGTGCTGGAGTGCCCATTCCTGGAGGGATTTAAAAGCCCTGTGCCTCTTGGGGACGTGGGGCAGTGGTGGCCTTGGCAGTGCTGGGGGAGTGACTGGGAGCTGACNCTGATCATCAGTGAAAAATATGGCTTTTTTTTCAGCCACCTGTCCCTGGGCAAAGCCTTGGAAAGCTGTCAGGGGCAGAGGTATAACCAGGATAAACACCACACTGAGTTTGTGAACCTGCCAACATCTCCGTCTCCCTTATTTACAGTTTTGAGGTTTCATTTCAGATTTGAGTTTGATACTCAAAGGAAGGAAATACAACTCTCCTTCCACCAACAAAACTCTCACTTTGCTTTTTAAACCTGATCTTCCAGTAGAACATTGTAACTGCATCACTTTTCCTGCACTGATGACAGAATTCTACATATTACACGCGTTTTACCAAAAATCTGGAGCAGCAAGAGACTCATCTTCATAATTCCTCCCCATTTCTCCTGAGGCTGTCAGCACCTCTGGTGTTCTCACTAATTTATTCTTACGTAATTGCCACGTCTCCTGAGCACAGCCCAAGCCTTGCAGGCAGGCTCTGTGATACATTACCGATATTGGCTCTTCTCTTGATCTCCTTCCTCCTGTTGGCAAACCAGTTGTACACTTTGAGGGAGGTAACTCGCTCCAAATCTGATAACTTTTTTCCTAGGAAACCAACAGAGGGAAAAATAACAGCAGAGTGTTGTTACTCACTGGGTTCCAGAGAAGCTGTGGCTGCCACATCCCTGCAAGTGCCCAAGGCCAGGTTGGACGGGGCTTGGAGCAATGTGGGATGGTGGAAGGTGTCACTGTCCCTGTCCTGGGGTTGGAACTAGGTGAGTTTTGAGGTCCCTGCTCACCCAAAAAATTCTGGGATTCTATGGGATTAACCCCTGAAACACAGACAGCACTGGCAAGTTAAAATAACTGAGAAAAAAGTGAATTTTATATGATCAAAGCCAGTGTCCAGGTGCTGTGAATCTGTAACTGTCAAGTATCTCCTTTCTTCCGTTTTTCAAAAATCTGAAATACAGGAATTTCTTCAGCTTCAACCAACTCAATCCAGAGCCACGGGAGAATGAAGGGCTGTGCTTTTCCAGTTTGAGCACAGAACTGAGATTCCAAAAACTGAAATTCCAGCCACAGCCCTGCCACAAACCCCATCCCCGGGGCTCCTTCTCTCACTGTGTCACGAGGGTACGGCTCAATGATTCTCTTCAGCAGGAAAACGAATGAAGAGGTTTTGTGGCATCCCCTGCAAGCTGCTTTCCTTTCTCTCAGCCCCCAGCACCCATCACACCTTCCCAACTGTGCCAGGACACTCAGGATCTTTTGGGACAACGGGGGTGGATGCTGGAAACCAAATCACTGGATTTTTACACTTAAACCAGCAAAAAAATTCCCAAAACCCAGAAGGCAGCTACAGAAAACTATGCCTTTTCTGGTCATCAGTAAAAAGAGAGAAGACTGGAGGGATTCAGTTTTCCAAGGACATCCCAGAAACCTCTTCAATTGCTCTTGGCCCTATATAAAATATTCCCCATATCTGCATCCTCAGACCTCTGCAGGCTAGACAGGGATGAGGCTCCCCCTGCTTCTGACTCCTTCTCAAAGTTTATTTATTCAGCATACAAAACACCCATGTAATTGCAGCAATCTGCACACCTAAGTAAGTTAGGAGAGATGAGACAAGTGAAAGAAAGAAAACTCTGGAAACTGATAGCTTGGCTGCTGCCTAATGCTTTGCATCAGCACCACTGACAATATTTTACTGCTCCTTGACACGGCCTTGCAGCACTTTGTTCCAAGGTGCTCCACAAACCAGCAGCACAGCCAGGAATCAAATCCTCAGCTCTCTGGCCCTCCACCTGATAGATTTTCCAGGGAAATTTTCAGCTGGTATTAGGGAAAAAGTACTGTGCCACGAGAGTGCTCAACATGGTGGAACAGGGGCCTGGAGGTGGGAAAAACTCCAGTTTTGGGAGATACTGACAACTGAACACTTATCTAAGCTGGTCCTGCCTCACCAGATGATCTCCAGAGATCACTTCCAGCCCAAATTGGTCTGATCCTGTCTCATCCTGTGACAGTCCCACCTCTCCACAACTCCCTGGAAGGACAATGAGGTGAGGATTCGTCTCTTCTCCCAGGGAACACAGGACAGGGTGAGAGGGAACGGCCTCAAGCTGCACCAGGGGAGGTTCAGGTTGGATACTGAACAATTTGTGCCTGGAAAGGGCTGTCCAGCCCTGGCACAGCTGCCCAGGCAGTGCTGGAGTGCCCATTCCTGGAGGGATTTAAAAGCCCTGTGCCTCTTGGGGACGTGGGGCAGTGGTGGCCTTGGCAGTGCTGGGGGAGTGACTGGGAGCTGACGATCCCAGAGGCTTTTCCATCCTAAATAATTCTGTGATTCCACGTGCATGACTCACGCCTTAGTTGCCTTCTCATTAATTTTTATTCTGGTTGTATGAAATCTAAATATACCCAAAACACAAGTTCTGGAATCTATGTAAATGTCTGGTTAGCAAAACCAAGCAAAGGCAGGTGCATCCACTAACACTACGCTGAATATTCATGCTCCTCTCCCAAGCAGAACTTCTCCAGAAACAGGGAAAATGCAACTTGTTGACCGAAAGATAAAGTCCTCCATTAACACTCAGCTTCTAAGATGAGATCCCTGTCTGGGAGCTGGAAAATAACAGAAGAGCTGAGCTCCTTCCTCCTCCACGAACCTGCTTTATCAGTCAGAGGTTGATGACCTTGGAGGTCTTTTCCAACCTAAATGATTCTTTGATTGTCCTGCAAATACCAGTCTGGGAACCCACATGCTGAAACCTCTTTGTTTTTGGGAAGGATCCCCCAGCAGCTCCTCACCTGGTTTTTGTATAACTGCATTACAGGCGTTGGCAATTTCTTCTCTCTTTGCCTCGTCGGGATATTGATTCTCATTGAAGTAACTGCAAAAGGGGGGAAAAAAAATAAAGGTTTTAAGAAATCAGAGCATGAAGGCTCCAAAGCAGCTCCACTAAAAGGTGTCAGCTGCTGATTTACGCATCACTCTTCCAGAGGTACCACGGACCCAGTGAATTTTATGGATCGAGTAATATCAGCCTGCGCTTATGTCCACATGGAATGAAGGAAACTTCCCAAATCCCTCAGATAAATGAATATTATCTCAGCATTGGGAATACTGTACTAGGGCACCCAAAAAAGTAGGCAATGCCAGGGATATCAGAGTTAAGACTGTCAAGTGAAGCATCATGTCTGAGACACCACAGGTCTTCGACTTTGTTTACTATCATTTATTTATTATTTTTCCCCAACACACCCCCATCGTAGATAGAAGGAGCTGTTTAACTTTTTTTTTGATCCCTGTTCATAAATATTTGTTAATATACACACATCCATACGTACTTTTAATATCTATATTATGCAAAACCCCACGAATACTGCAGAAACAGATATGGTGTGGAGATGTTATGAAATTACACAGGATGATTTCTAGAGTCAGATTTTTTTTTTTAAACAACAATTTAGAATTTTTCAATCTTCCTCAGAACGACACATTGAGTACAGCACGTTTCTAACAGTATTTTTTCTGGAATAATTGTGATTTTATTGTACTTTATATGCAGTAAACATCCTACAAAAGTTAAAACTGTTTCCTCTTTTACTTCATGGAACCGCTTTGCAAATTTTAATGAACTGATTTACATTCCACAGAGCTTATCAGATCTGCATTAAAACCAACAAAACGTTCTGTTTACTTCAATGGACTCTGATAATCACACCACAAGCAGGGACGACCACTGTTTTTCCTGTAGATTATCCATCATATATAATCCTAGGATTTCTTTTATCAACTTTGATCAGCAGCAGGTCCGGCTGTTGGACAGCTGCTCTGGATTTGAAACTCAGATATTTCCTTAACTGGAGATCATTTGGCAGCAGGAGATTCAGGCATATTGAGGCAGTTATTATTTTCCATTATTCTATTTCTCATCCAGTGGATTTGCCCCGGTTTCTTCCTATGGAAATCTGGATTCTGTTTCATACAGGAACTGTTTCTGTCCAAACTTTGAACGCTCAGGTTGAATTTTAGGTGCCACTACTTCATCCCACTGTTCAGAGAGTTATTTACAGTCACAGCTATGGCCACAAACAGGGTCCTATTTCAAAGCTGCTACTCAGTGAGTAAGAGAAATCACACATCAGCCCAGAGAGCTGCACCATTCAGGCACTTCCAGGTGATCTGCTGGCTTGGAACCACAGGAACAGCTCCAACTTCTCTATATGAAGGGCAGCCTCTGCCTTAAACTTCAGTCAAAGGGTTGGAAAAGTTGGGAGTTTGTCAGCCAGCACTGCCACTGTTAGAGTGAACTAATTGCTGGAATTAAGGTGACTGTGTAATGAAAGGAGGAGATCCCTGACACAGGACTGGTGTCCTTGCTCAGCTCTGTGAGAATTTAGAATGACCACCACGCCCTCTGGACATGGTATTTTTAAAGGGTATCTCCCCTCTTCCATCTCTATCCCCTTTCTATGATTGCAGCCTTTGAAGTGATGTGTGTGTCTATCTCAGGCTGCAAATTTCTGTTCAAAGGGGTCGTGGTTCTGTACAAAGGTGCATTTTGGGGAATGGAGAGCTTGGAAAGCAGAGCAGAAAATGCTTTTTCCAGTAGTTAGTGATGGAAGCAGAAGCTCAGGAGCTCAGTTCAACAGCCCCATGACAATATTTGAGCTCTCACACCTACAGAGCACTGCCCTCTGCCCAGAGCCAAGAACCATTTCCTCTTTTAAGCACCCTGAGATAAAGGAACACCAAGAGATCACAGCTGAAATTATTTCTGCTGTTCTATTATTTACATGAACATACTGCCTGCCCCTCAGTCCTCACCAGCAATCCAGGTCACCAGCACATGTACAAAAACGAACATTTATGGAAGAAATTCCAAAATACATACAATTATCAGTCAGGGTGTCCTGGAACTGCCCATTCTTGCTGATGCAAGAAACTGAGACACCAATTAATGCAACAAAGACAACACGAGAGCCACGAGTGACCCTTCTGTGGTCACCTACCTCAACACTGTCCCCTTACCAAGCCACAGCCAGGCTTTTGCTGGCACAAACAAACAGCAAAAATATTTCCTACCAACAACAGAACTTCAGCTCACGCTTACAATTCTCAGGAAATCTCCGGGCGATGAAGCAAACTTCCAGAACTGGTCAATGAATGAGACACCTCTTCTAGCAAATGAGGAAGCTTTGTGTATTCCAATCATTTTTGTGATTCAGAAAGTGCCAAACCAGTAAAATCTTATCTCTAAACATTTTGCCATTAAGTTATAAACAATTCATTTGGCTGACAGATTTTTCATATTTCTGAAATCTTTTCTTTGAATTTAAACAGGAATTTCTGATCTTTTCATGTAAAATGTCTACATATTTCTACAAGAAAAGCAATTCTCACTTGAAAATCTGAAATTCTTCTCATCCTAGATCTCTGATTTATGAAAAAGCATCAAAAATCTCAGTGAGTTGTCAGGCAGCTGTCCTGGTCAAGGTGACATTTTTGTGGGCATCACAAAGCCAAGTGGGTACCAGCTGGAAGGGGAACTAGTGGAGCAGTTAAAACTCTGTTTCTGCAGTTGACTGGAATTTTAGAACCTGCCTCTCCTTTCCCCTGCTGGATTATTCCTTATCCCTATTCATGATGTGACTTCTCCTTCCCCCACACATTCAACCTCCCTAGAAACTCGGCCAACCCTCAACCTGTGCTCCCCAAAACTGAATCTTCTCCTCATAACTGAATCCCAGGATGGTTTGGGTTGGAAGGGACCTCAAAGCTCATTCAGTTCCAACATCCTGCCATGGGCAGAGTCACCTTCCACTGTCCCAGCTTGCTCCAACCTGGCCTTGGACACCTGCAGGGATCCAGGGGCAGCCACAGCTTCTCTGGGCAACCTCTGCCAGGGTCTCACCACCCTCACAGGGAAGAGTTTCTCCCCAAAATCCAACCTAAATCTATCCCCCTTCATCTTAAGGCCATAACTGAGGCCATACTATTCCTCTCCATGACCACATCGTGCTTTCAGTGTTTGAAGGAGTGCAAGCTGCTTTATCGAGAGCTCACACCCTGAAAGGAAAACGTCTCACAGCTCCACGTAACCCAAAATACCCAACCCTAATTGCTGATTTTCCTCCTCGGCCTCCCGACTCCCTGCACACTCTGTGAACACATCACATTTCATTCCCATCCCATCAAGGTCTTGTGGGTGACATACCCTGACACAAAGCACAACATTTAAAACCTCCCACCATGTGGCACCGGGGGACACGGTTTAGCAGTGAACATGATGCTGGTTGATGGCGGGACTTGATGATCTTGAAGGTCTTTTTCACCCCTAATGGTTTTAGGACTATGTGAATCTGTGATTTCTGGAAAGTAGGTGAGAATAATTGAGTATTCTAGATAGGGAAGCCATGGGAAAAAAAATTCAAGACTTCATCACTGATCATTTTGTTTGCTCATGTAGAAGTTGTGAAAACACTGTGATTTTTTTGGACTACAGTTCTCCTTGCAGTAAATTAATTATTCTGCCTCTAGTTCTGTTTCTTATCAGCCAGGTACACAGGGAAAGAATGCAGGATGTCTGAAATTCTCTTCACAGCCACAAACCTCAGCCTGTTCGCAGTCTGAAAAGCTCCTGAAAGCTACAGATGAAAAATATGAAGCAATATGAACTTAAAAGGAAAGAAAAAAAGCAAAGGAGCAGGCACAAGTAACTCCTGCAAAGGCACACTGCTTTCTAGACAAAGGGCAGCTGTCAGCTGGATACCTTCCATGAAGAAACCAAATGATCTCTTTTGTAGAAAATGACAGTGGAGGATTAAAATGAAAAGTGGCCAAATAATTTACATGAGATGAGAATCCATATGATGGTAAAGAATGTAGATATCCTTGAAGCCGTTTCATTTCAATAACACTGAAGCCTAGAAAAATTGCAGATTCAGAGAAACCCTCTTTCTTTCAGGGATAATGTGCTTAGGACAATGATGGAGAGGGAATCCATCTCAGCCCAGGGCTCTGTAATGGAAGGAAAAACCTCCCCCCGACTCTTTACCAAGGTGCCCCTCTCTGAATTCCTGCAATAGCTGCCAATCTTTTTTTTTTTAACTTCTGTTCTCGAGGCTGAGGTATCAGATGCATTAAGCAATGCTTCAGTAGTGCTCCTGATAATCCACAGTGGAAGTTTTGTTGCTTTCTATCAGCTTTGCAGCTGCCAGGGAAGTGTCTGAAACGACAGCCCCGGAGCAGCGGAAGGATGGGCAGGGCCGGTGCTTTTCCAGAGGGCTGGATAAGCAAAGAGATAAAGCCCCTCAAAACTGATCAAAAGACCCCAAGTTGGGAAAATTCTTAGTTTACAGCATGACCTAATGGTTAAAACTTCAAAACGTGGCAGGGGTTCAGAGTGGAGAGGCTCAAATGTGCTGCAGGGTGATGCCTTAACCTGTGCTCCTAGAATAAAAGTCAAACATGGTTAGAGGGGAACAAGGGGTTTATTTTGGTATTTATTCAGGATCCTTAGAGTGCATCACATCCAGGAGCATGCACCCCTGGAGAATGCACTGGGAAATGCCCTTACACGATGGTCTGTGTACACAATTATGGAACTTTGCACACTAGGATATTAGTATATATATCATAGATCCCCTAATGAGGGACTCGAGAGAAGCCCTGTCTTGAGGAACCTTCTCCCTGGATGGGCTTATCTTGGTTTACAGAATGTGTTCTGGAGAGGACTTTGGTGTCTGGGGCTCTCTGACCCCCAATTCCGAGGCCTCCACGATGTTTAGTCTCTTGGTTTAACAGAACTTTGGGTCTAAGTTAGTTATCAGGCTTAGGGAATTACAAGAATGTGGGCTAAAAGTATTAGGGATACATAAAGTCTGCATAAAAGTGTGTATGAAGGGGGATATGAGAGGGGCATATGAAAAAGCAAAAAATCATAATGGTATCAAGGGTAACAATTCAAGGTGCAGCTGCAGCAGAATCGCTCTCAGGTGAGGTCACTCAGGTGTGGGGACGCAGAGCACCCCCACTGGAGGAAGGATAATTGACCATGCAATTAATGGGAGGCAAGAATACACAGATGGATATTTACTGAAGAACAGCAGATGTGCTGCGAGCTCACCCCCTCACTTCTCTTTGTGTTTGCATCCCTGGGTTCCCACCTCCATCCCTGTGGGAGCTCCACCTGCGAGTCAAACATCCTGGCGCTGTTTTTGGGGCTCTAACTCCTCTGCTGGAGACCAGAGAGTCACACAATGGTTTGGGGTGCAAGGCCCTTGAGGATCATCTCATCCCACCCCCTGCCGTGGGCAGGGACACCTTCCACTACCCCACGGTGCTCCAAGCCTCGTCCAGCCTGGCCTTGGACACTTCCAGGAATGGGAGATTCATCTTCCCCGAAACTCAGGCTGCAGTCCAGCTTAACACAATTTAATCACAGACCAAAGGGAATGAGTCCATCCTCTCCTTCATTCCCTTTTTGCAGGAATGTTTTGTGCCCGGCTGCCTCCCTGGTCCAGCTCCCCACACGTGCCAAGAGCAGCGGTTGTGCAGCCAAGGGAGGCGGGAGGACACGGCTGAAAAGGCAGCTGGGCCCAGCTCCTTCCACAGCAGCTCCCAAACATCCTCTCCAAGGGATGCTGAAAGCAAAGCCAGAGCCTCGGGCTCGGCCACCAGCCCAGGGATGGATGGAAAAGCAGAACTGCCCAGCTCCCACCCCTGAGGATGAACGGAGGCTTGCGCTGTCCCCAGGGATGGAGCTCCCTGCCAAACCCTCTGGTGTCTCAAAATACACGAGGTGAAAGCTGCTCCTTTGGCTCTGATAAGATGCCTGCCATTTCAGCTCCCTATCTGGTTTCCCTCCCAAGAGTCTGTGCTTTCCACTGACAAGGTACAGAAAACACTCAAATGTAGTTACCTATTTATCTCTCATTAGTACTTTTATCACCCCAGTATCACCCAGCAGCCAGAGGTCACTGTCCCAGTCTTTGTGGCTTTTAGCAGAACTATTATTCAGGCTGTCAAATCAATGGAAATATTTCTGAAGTTAGTCTGTCATCTGTGCCTGAGATCTTATCTCAGCGTGGCATGAGACAGACTGTCAGAGAAGTGACATTCAGAGCATAATCTCATCAGAAAGTGTAATGACCGGTTTATTTCCCAGTAAATACTGGCCAAGAATATCACTAATGCCATTCTCAGCGAGGTCAGCAGATGACACCACCAGTTTTATCTACTGGTATTTCTACAGATTCTCTAGTAACGACATGGGTGTCAACTAAACCCACAATATAAAGTCGTTTTTATTTCTGACAGCAAAATTAAAGCTCAAAGATATCCCCTCCACAGATAAACTCTGATGGAGCTGAGAACTCCCTCCCCCAGGACTGCAAAACATAACCAGGCAAGGATGGGAAGTGCAGCTCTCTGGATGCAAGGCGATGAACTGCAGTTGAGCATCAGCTCAACCAGATCTTCTAAGAAGCAAAACAAATCCAAGAAAAAAATCCCTAACCCAGAAAAAACACTGATAAACACGGTGGCTACAGCTCTCTTATGTTTTCTCCATAGCACCATCATTCCACAGGTCCATGGATTTACAGGAATGAAGAAACCTCTGCAGGACTGTAGCCTGACCTCCTCTACAGCACTGACAAGAGGTCTCTCTGCAATTCTGGAATGAAGCCCAGATCTTCTGTCTGGCCTGCTGAAATATCCAGTCCCAACATAAAAAATTGGGGGTTTAGCCAATGCAGAATCTACCGGAACTTTAAATCACCTTTGGAAACAAACTGCAAAAATCCTCATTTTTAAAAAAATCTCTCTCATTCCCTACCTGAGCTTTCAGGCCCAGGGTACTGCCACGCTCTGTCCAGGGACAGCACAGTTTTTTTCAGCCTCTAGGAAACGTTTCATTCTTGGATTTCTTTGCATTGCAAGTGCAAATCTGGAGGAGAGATCTCACCAGCACTAGATCACTCGGAGCACCAGACACAGAGAAACTGAAATTACTTCACACCTCAGGACGCGTTTGTGTACATAAATTCCAGAGCCATGTCAGTACACATTAAAAAGCCTCACACAACAGAGCTGACTCTCAATTCTGGTTTTACCAATTGCTGTCTAAACTCCGAGGGAATCGTTTTACTGATGTTTCTTAGCAGGAATCTCCTCTGCCACGTAGATTAAAATGCCAAAAATACACCTTGCACGGGAGTGGGTAAAGCTGGATGACCTTCAAAGCTAATAGGACAACAAGGTTTTCATTCTTTCAACATCACTTTCTCAGGATTTTGACAGCGGTCTCCAGGACCACAATCCTATCAAGCTATTAATATTATCCCAAAATTTGTTTAGAAACAGAATTAATTGATAATAGCTCTGAAAGCCTCATACTTGCAAAAGATAATCTGTGCCTCCTAATCTCTAGCACCCCACTGTTGAGATAATTAACAATTAAAAAAAGAATAGTTAAGACATCCGAGGTGGCGATTTACTCTTCCTCGTAATTGGATTTGGTGATAAGAGCATTTCTGAAATTACACAACAGGCCTCTTCTGAATGGCAAGATTTGGAGTTGGCAGCAATTAGAAACACACAGGTACCTCCTGCTTAAGGCACCTTGAAGACACGGACAGCAGACAACGGCTGAAATTTTGAATATCCTTAAACTTACCCTTAAACTTACTGGCACCACCAGACTCCCAAAGTCAACAGAGTTCACCAAACTGTTCGTAAAATGAAAGTGGACATTTTTGGAAGCCAGCAAGTCACCAACACATCAAGACATGATAAAGTGAGAATTGTTCTGTGATATTTCAACAAGCAGTTGGTGTGAGCAAGCAACATCTTTAAAGTTCTTCCTAACAAGGCATCTAAGCATGAGTAATAGCATCCCTTGTTCTCTTTTATTTACTTGAAATATTTAAATTGAGACCTCCACGCTGCAGGGCTATTTATGTGCATTAAATCCTCTGGACTTCACGAGTGATAAACAAAACTTTTAAACTCTCATCTTCATTTCTTAATGTGGTGCAAGGCAAGAGTTATTCCAGTTGTATTTTGGATTATCTAGTCCTCGCAAGCAAAGCCAAGGCAGGGTCAGCCCACGGGTGAAACATTCCAAGGAGGGATGAGGCCCTGCAGGAATCAGCCCTGGCCCACCCACTGGGAAGGGCTCTTCTGCTGCTGGGGACCCACAACTCCAACCAGACAAACTCTAATCAGCACTGAGGTTATTAAAGACACCGCTCACAAGACAACAGAGGATTCCAAGGCTTTATATGGCAACATAAATAAATAGCAAAACTTGGATTTTACATTACTCAACGCAGAACATCTTTTTCTCTGATCTCTGGAAGAAAATATTCCACTCAGCAGAGCCAGAGCTCGGTTTTCAGCTCATCTGGTTGGGTATTCCTAGAACAGCCTATCCCTGCCTCAAAACTGTGCTTTAGTGGCAAATTCAGACCTGGATGTGTGCAAATAATGTCAGAGTGAGCACCAAGTCCCTCAGTTTCTCCTCACTTTAGCCCCAGTTAAGGTTTTAGTTCTTCTCGATGGGAATACTGGAGCCTTCCCTTGTCCCAAGCCTCCAGGAGAGAAGAAACACCAGTCATGAAATTTGGGATTAATCTCAGTATAAACTGACAGCTTCCAGTATCACCAATAGCATTTGCCCTCCAAAATCCACAAGTTTTTGTTTTCGGTTTCCAGTCTTGGACCAGACGCAGGTTCAGCTCAGCAGAGCCCCCACTGCTGCTGCATTTTCAGAAAATAAGAATTGATTCAATTAAATGAAAGGATCCTACAGGATTCCACAGACAAGGCCAATTCCTGCAGGATATCCAGCACCTGAAGTCAAGATGAAATCTGACTTTGGGTTCAATACATGTATTTTTCCTAACTCCTGCTACCACCAAGATCTGGGCCAGAACTGTTATCCCATCAAGTGCTGTACAGCCGGGTAGCAGAAAATGTATTTAATTTTTTAATATCAGCCTATTCTGTGCCTTGCAACCTAAATACAACACAACATGGACAACACACGATGGACATAGGCAAAGGAAAATGAGAAATAAGGAATGAATCCAGGCCAGCAGCGCCAGCGGATTTAACTACTGCAGTGCCAAGACCAACTTCAGGAGGTTCTTTGTAGACAACACAGCAAGGAGGAGATTTAAGGGAAGCTTTAAGCCATCAGGAAATTCTGGATCCTTGAAGAATATTTCTCAAATCTGGCAGCAACAACATCTTTTTCTTTATTTGCTAAAGATCGTTCAGTGACCATTCACCACTGGTAGGGAGAGGAAATAGCTGAGTTTATTATCCAACTTTTTACAAGATTTTTTTCGCCTACAGGATTGCCAACAGTTATCTTGGAAATAATAGGCTCCAAAGACTCAAAAAATTATTTCATTTACCAACATCCATCATGTTTCATATTTCAAGAGCGCTTTCTACACCCAAATCATCAACTCCTTTAAAAGTATTCTAAAATTGTCTTTTTTCATCTTACTCTTCAATATTATTACAAGAATTTACAGGTAGAAGAACAGCAAAGTTAAAAGATACAGAGCCAAGAAAGCAGATTACATCAATCCACAGCTCCTTACTCCAAGAGTTGTGCTCCCTACCCTGAGCCACAGGTTTGCCATGTGCTTTCCTCTTAAATGTCATTGTCACTGGGGCTCAGATCAGCCAAGCTTCCTGAGGACAATCCTTTTAGTAGGCATGGCTTGCACAGTGCTGGTAATAATGCTCCAAAAACAACTGAGGCATTGCTGACCAGAAAAACTACTTCTTCTTATCATTTTTGGACTTTTAGTAAAGTATTTGATAAAGTGACAAACGGGAAATTATTCATGATTTTGGAAAAAACAAATATTAGTATGGTTATGAGATAGGGTAGAAAGGAAACACATAACAAAGAAGGGGCTGAAAAATTAAACTAATGGCATGGAAGACAACAATCAGGGAGAGTCCTCAAGGATCATCTTTGGAGCATCTTAAAAACAAAACCAATTAATGATCCTGACAGGAAGTCTGCACATGGTGATGAATCTGCTGAGGCCAAAGTCAGAAGCCACGTCAATACAGTGAATTGAAGCACCATAAAAAGTAATAGAGAATCCCAAGGGCAAGAACTAAAAAGAAATTTAACAGCGCGGCATCCAAGGTCACCCGCTTTGGGAACAACAACTTCGCAGGCACAAAAAGATCATCAGCTGGGAAGATCAGGTTTTGTGAAGTCACTGTGACCAAAAGCTCCAATGCAACAAAAGCACCAAGAAGGCCTGGCCTGACCGAGCTGAGGTTGCTGCTACTCCCAATCCAGAGAGAAAAGCATTATAAAAGGCACATCTTCTATGCTGTTGACAGAGCTCCTCACAGACAGCAAAGTATTCAAAACAAATTAAAACTTACGTGAGTTCCAAAGGAAAATCAAACAAATAAGAAAGGTCAGCTGTGCAATCAAAAAAAATAAAAACACCAACCAAAAAAGAATTAAAAAAGAATCTAGGATGTGGTAGTGATTTTTGTGGCTAAAGCCCATATGGTTCTCTGACAGAACATTCTTTTAGGCTGTTTAAAGTGCTCCACAGTCTGACCAAGAGCCCATAAATACATGATGCAACAACTTAAGAGTCTGACTTCGGAATTTTCCTCCCTCACTTCTCCTCGTAATGACTCTGTTTATGACTTGTGTAAAGACCTCACATCTGTTACTCTATGGCAGAGAACTTCCTCTGGCTGAGGTAGGGTTGGACTCTGCTCAGAGCTGAGCTGCAGTGAGAGTCAGCAGGAACGCTCTGCGCAGCTCTGGAACGCAGGAATGGGAAAATCCAGCCGCGCTCTGGGCTGGATGGTGCTCCCGGACCCTCCTTGTGACAGGAGCAGCAAAGCCAGAGGGGACAAGGTGCCAGCCTGGTTCTGAATTCCTCCTGAATGCTTTCCAGATCACCCAGGAAGTTAATTCCGTAATTCCCTTCAGTGGGTTTGTTCCAGGGGTAACATCACGCACAGGCTGGGTGGATCCCGCTGTGAGGGGTAACTCTTCCCTCAGCTTGGATCTGCTCTGGACAGCCCAGTCATAAAATGCAGCCTGAACGTGCCAGGGGCCACTTCACATTTTGTGTGACAAGCTTGTCATGGCTTTCCCTGCCTCCTGAATCCATGTTCAAATAGCTGAGAAAACCATTTTAGCTGATTAATACCAGCTTTGTGTTCCTAATTCCTTCTGTGTCCTTTAAACAGCACAGTCACAGGAAGAACACCACCAGGAGGGACTGAGGCAAGTCAAGAAAAACTCGAAGGGAGAGAAATCCCAGCACCAGACTTGTATTTTTACACTGTTCTTACAGCAGGCAGCATCTAGAGGTCTCATCATGATTGTGAAGAGCAAGAGGTTCTGTGCACGAACTCAGCACAAGCCCTTGACTCACACAAGTTGTGCCCTGAAACGACTGGCACCAACAGTTACATTAAATAGAGCTCTGCAAGGTGAATTATTTATACTGGATACAAATAAAGCTGATATTTTTGAAATTCGCAGCAGTTAACGCTCCCACGGTTGAACTTCACTTGTTATCTCTGCATTAAGCAAAGCACTGCACATGGAAAAGAACAAATTCCAACTCCTCAGGTACATGACTGGGTCTAAATCAGTTGTAATTCTCCAGGAAAGATTATTCCAAGAAGAGATACTCTCAATCAACACACAAAAGCGATCAGCAAAAAAACCCAGATGTTAGGCTGGAGGTCAGAGAACAACAGGACTCGGATTCCCCTGCTTGTGTAAGGGAATATTCACCCTGGAAATATGGAAATCAGCTCTGCCTGGGTCCCCGCTCACCTGCCCCAGGTCACTAAAAATTGAATGTAAGAATAGGAAAGGTCCAGAGAAGAGTGACAATTAGTATCATTAGAGGCAAGGGAAGCCTTGGTGTCTGAGAAGAGATAAGAGAGCGACAGTTAAGTTCAGGGAGGAGATAAACGAGCAGCACACTGATAGCAGCACATACAGAGAATGGTCCCAGATAAATGCAATGTTCTGCCTCATTCCTTCTCATGATACTCATGCCAAGGGGACCTTTGACTTTTTAAACACATTTTAGCATATAAAATGAAACTAGGTATAATTAGTTCTCCGGAAGTACCCTGAAGACCTTAGCAGGATTTAGAAGGAATTACATATTTATGTGAATAATAAGAATGCCCAGAGCTGCAATAGCAGGATTAAAAATACAGGATAGGAGATAAGAGCTTTTGTCCACAGCCACATGGCTGCTGGCCAGGTGTGAACCAGGCACAAGATGGAGAGGATAGGTAGAAAGAATGATGAATACCATCACCATCATCACCTGGGATGAGATCCTGCTTCTCACCTTCATGAGCAGGGTGACAGAACACTGAGGATCTCAGCTGGGGCTGGAGAAATGCAGCAGAGTATCTGGACTAGAGAAGAATTCCCATTCCTAAAATGTGGGGTTCCTGCACCAGCCAGAGCTGTTACAGATCAGACTGACAGAGCTGCTTTTTCTAAACGCTGATTTCAGTTATTCTGACCTTGGCAGATACAAGACTTTTATCTGAAGTCTGCTGCAAGGAGCTGTCCCTTCTTGCAAAAAGATCAACTTTTTCTTATTTTTAAAAAGAGAGAGGGAGAGAACATAAGGATACAAAAGGCACCTGAGCTCTCCAGAAAGCAAAATAACTCATGAGGTGCAGGATCCTTGAAGAAACCAGAGCCTGGCGAGGCTTTGGACAGACATCCTTGCATTCTATGTGACTGCCTGCAATCTGCCAAACAACTGGGATTTGCTTACAGCTGATTAGAATAGGAAGCTTGTATATTATGCATGTCTGAGAGGGAACAGAGCTTGATCTAATGCAAAATAAAGCAGATCCTGTGTGCCAAGCAGAAAATGGCTGCCCTTGCATTTTATGAAGACACAGAGCACTGACCCTGAGCCAAACCACTTGAACCTTCACCCAACCAGATGATCTTGCCTGGGTCTGAATGGAAAAGCAAACTGTGCTGGGTGCCTTTGAGAAGTGCCTTCGCTCAGATCTCGAAGCATTTCAGGAGCTCAAACAGCAAAGATCCTAAAAAAAATAATCGCTCCCTGCGTCTCAAAGGACTTAATGAAGTTGAACCTCCCCCTGGAAGTTGCTGACTAACAAACACCTTATGACAGGATTGAAAGAGCTGGAAAAAATATAAAGAAATCACCTGATGTTTCTCTCTGCATTAAGATCAAGTATCTCAGAACCATCCTGACAGATTTCAGCTAATTTTCTCCTGAGAAATGTTCCGCAGCTCCCGTAGATAACCTGCTTAGTGCTGAGCCATTCCTGAAGTCACAAAGTTTTTCCTAATGCCAATATTACTTGGTAGCCCAAGAATTAGAGGCTTCTGGCACTTCTCCCTTGGCTTGACTCATCTCCCAAGCTGGTAGTGGGTATTTTACAGCTGAGAACAGTGAGTCACCAAAAGGTCCAAGGACACCTGAGGGTCACAGGGACAGCAGAGAGAATTCCCAGCCCTCTTCACCTCCCAGCAAACCCAGGAAAGACGAGCAGCACTCCCGAGCCAACCCACGGCCATCATTATATTGATGAGAAGCTGCTGTTCTGTTCCTAACAACGCAGCAGCCTAATGGAAGAGGCCAAAGGACATTACTTCCTGCTCTGTTGTCAGCTTGGAAAGGGAGAAACACAATGAATCCCAAACTTAAATCTCCTCCAAAGCCTTGCACAGGAAACTTAGATCCCCTATGGGGCCGGTATTAAGGTTCTGCTGGAAGACGTAACTAAGAGTAATGGGATGAAATTAACTAAGAAAATTTCCTAACTGAATTTCAGGAGCTAATAGAGCTCTCGTTTTCCCCGGGGAAGCCGTGGAAGCCCCGGCGCTCGGGAGAGCTGCAGTAAAAGCGCTTTCACAGTCGGAAGGATTTCTAATAAGGCACGTCAGGCCTCATCTCGCTCGGGGCCAGGACCATGCCCAGGGCACCGCCTCGGGATCAGGGTGGGATGAGCCTCTTCCAGGAGGGGAAACGAGGCTGAACCTCCCAGTGCGAGGTGGGAATTCAGCAGTGACTGCTCTTGGCATGGAGATGACGTTCCTCAGCTCGGGTCCACTTTGAAAGGGGAACAAAAACGAAACTGGTCAAATCAGAGTGCGGTAGTGATGGCCCAGTAACCATGGAATTATGGAATGGCTTGAGTTGGAAGGGACCTTAACGATCATCCAGTTACAATTCTGACACCTTCCACTCTCCCAGGTTGCTCCAAACCCATCCAGCCTGGCCTTGGGCACTCCCAGGGATCCAGGGGCAGCCACAGCTTCTCTAGGCACCCTGTGCCAGGGCCTCCCCACCCTCACAGCCAACAATTCCTTTCCCATATCCCATCTATCCCTGCCCTCTGGCAGTGGGAAGCCATTCCCTGTGTCCTGTCCCTCCAGCCCTTGTCCCAAGTCCCTCTCCAGCTCTGCTGGAGTCCCTTTAGGCACTGGAAGGGGCTCTGAGGTTTCCCTGGATCCTTCTACAGGGGAACACTCCCAGTTCTCTCAGCCTTTCCTCAAGGAGGGGGCTCCATCCCTCTAATCCTCATGGACCTAATGCATTTCCGTTCCTTGCAAAACTCAGAGGATCCCTCTTCCACGACGCCACCACACCTGTCAGTACAACCATGCCTGTGAAGAAACCAGGAACTCATCCAACTCGAGCCAAACAAAATCAGAACAAAACCAAGCAGACCCAAAAACTCCATGGAAAATCGTCATCTTTTTGTTAAACCTCCCCTTCCTGGTGCTCCCAGCTGTGCATTCCTGTCCTTCGCCCCAGGACAGCCCTGGCACAGCCTCAGTGCACAGCAAGCTGAAGCAATTCAGGAAAATGCAGGGGGAAATAAAAAGGATTTATTTTTCCTGAACCAGGCTGAACTGGCTGCTATTTCCATCAGACAAGAAACATCTCTGGCACAGCGCAGGGTGGCAGGAGCAGGGAAACTGAGGAGGAGGAATTGAGAAGGGTGGCGAGGCAGGATAACACCTAAGGATGAGCCGCTGACAAACTGTTAATTCGGCTTAGCTACAGCACGAAACTGTACCCCCCTATCTTGGGAAATCTAAACCCATTTCTCTTCTGCATAAAGCCAAGTGAAACACCTGACTCTGTTTTGCCACCTATGAAATGGGGATGATGGGGATCTATACGATCTCAGGCTCATTTAATTCAAATACACCTTTATGAAAGGAGCTTCGGAAGCACGGACAAGTGTTAAAATAAAAACCCGGAGCCATAAAATCAAACCAAAGAACCCTCAACCAGAAAGCAAAGCCCCTGCTCCCTAGACAAACTGAAATGCGTTCACCTGATGAATTATTCATCTTTGTTTAGGCCAGAATTTACAGTTATTTTAATTTAATCTTTGGATAAAGCACATACTTAAAAAACAACGCTCAACTCCCCCCCTCAGTCTTTAGTGGCACTCATGAAAAGTGCCTTAAAATGGGTATAAAGTCCCTGATTCTGCTGCCAATCTTAGTTATATTTTTGCCTGAAAAAGAAGATATACCTCTACTCCAACATATGATTAGAGGAGAAGCATAAATCACGGGGGGGGGGGGGG
>WEIT01006665.1:185913-217304 GCA_013389985.1 Dryoscopus gambensis
GGGGGGGGGAATAATAATAAAAAAGAAATAGACTGACAACACAGCTTCATTAAAAAAACAGAAAGCCCTAAGGGGATTTTCAATTTCATACTTCTAATGAGAGGGGTTGAAAAGAAGAAGCAAAGCAGAGAAAAGAAAAAAAAAAAAACAAAACAACAAAAAAAAACATTATCTGTGGGACAAGACGTAACAAAAAAAGAACACGAAAGTGAACCAGAGAGAGGCTTTCAAGTTTAACCTCGGGTTTGCACAGAAAGGACTCTTGCAGTCTTAGCTCTGCTCCCAAAGGAGGGCAAAGCCACACAACAACATCGACACACTCAGAACTCAGCATATTCCATGAGCAGGAGGCTCCAGAAGAGAACAGGTCAAGGTTGGCATCAGTAGCACTGCAGTTGTCTGAACCACACCTAGTCTGCAGTTAAATATAGAGCTTTACTTTCTGGAACTACTGCTGCTCTTAACCTTCAGAGCATAAATATGCAGGGAGATAGCCACCAAAAAAATAAAAAATAAAGGGATAAAGAGACCTGAATCTATTGTCCGAAAAAATCTAAGACCAGGGATTAATAAACTACCCTGGGAGGATTCCAAAAAAGCAGTAAAGGCTGGAGAATTGAATTACAGAAACCACAAGCAGCATCCTGGAAATCCAGTATAAACCAATTAGTTCCTTTAATACACATACCCTGTACATCAGACATTTCAGGATATGGCCCTAACTCTAACCTTCATTCCATCAGGTTGGTACCAATATAATAATTAATTGAACCGGAGTTTTTTGTTGATTTAAATCTTTTAAAAAAAGAGAAACTACCTCTTCAACCCTCACCCTTCTCATTCAGTTCATGGATCAAAAACTGACCAGTGCTGTGCACTTCCAACTGGAGAGCCTGCTCCTAAGCAGCAAATCCCTCTAATTTTTGCAATCACATTCAGATTCTTCCCTTGAAGTGCTCTCAGCTGGTTTGACGCACGGACTTTCAGCAACTCCAAATTTTACCAACTGAATCCAAGACAAAAGCAAAAACAGGGAGCACAATGAAGTGATGGAGCAAGTCAACACCCTCATCCTCACCCAAAAAATGTTTATACAGCATCACAGCAACATTTCAGAGGGGAGGAGGAGTTTTCCAGAGGTTCCACTAAGGCCTGGATTCCATCCTCTTATCTT
This sequence comes from Dryoscopus gambensis, assembly GCA_013389985.1. NCBI lineage: Eukaryota > Metazoa > Chordata > Aves > Passeriformes > Malaconotidae > Dryoscopus > Dryoscopus gambensis. Next base: position 187,088 of record WEIT01006665.1, read on the forward strand.
CAGGCATTAAACTAAACCACCAAAGTCAGTTCTAACTGCAGGAGGCAGCCAGGGAGAAGGTGCACAGAGCCCTGCTCTGAGCGCGTTAGTGGGATGGAATCATCTCCTGGATCTCAGTTTCTCCTTCCGGGACAGGTATCAGCCCAAATGAACGAGCACTTCCTGAGGCTCCCAGAGCAGCAGCTCAAAACCAGGTGCCTCAATCCTTGTGTGCACCAGCACCAGAGCCAGGAGCTGCAGGACACACAAGCACAGCGCTCTGAAAGTTGCATTTCATTAGGGAAAACAGCCCATTAAACTGAGATGCCTCCACTCAGAGTCAAAACTTAATCCTGCAGAGGAAAATGCAAATTACCAGACAAATGGCACCAGCCCACAGGCAATGCCAAACGCCACCTTGGTGGCCAAATGCTTATTCCTGACCCTGTGGCACCAGGGGAACCTGATCTGCTTTGGCCAGAGGGGTCTGGTTACCTTCATCCTGCCGCTGTTATGAGTCAGCTCATGGACAAGCCTGGAAAACTCCAGTGACCTGTAAGTGAAATTAGTGACTTTTTTCCAAGGGCTCCCAGAAGAGCGTTTTTCTCCCACTCTTTCAAAACGTGTCACATAAAACAGCTCATCCTTACAGCTCAACTAGGCCTATTAAAGCACAACAGTTAAACAACCGTACTCCCAGCTTGCTTTACGGTGTAGTTTTATCATCACACAACACTTTTACTGTGTTCTTGCCTCGAATAAAACTCCTCAGCTTCGCTTCCCAGTACCCCACACACGGCTGTGAAACCCAGCAGCCACAGTGACCTAGCCAAGGGCTTGGCAAATTCATAATAAAAGCCAGGATTAAGGCAATGTGGCAGCAGCAGAATAAGGGAAAACCCCAGCAGCAAAGACCTTAGAGAGCACAAGACACAGTGAACAAAACCAAGAACAACAAAGAAGAAGAATTTAATGAAAAATTAGATCAAGTGATTATGTATCTGCATTCACAACTGGGTAATTTCCAGTGTCAACACCAACTTCATTCTTTCAATACCCAAATATCACACCTTTCTAACAGATGTACCAAAACACCACAGGTTTTTTAACTTCTAGAGTGTCCCAGCAAGGACTGGCTCAAGGAGAGAGGTGGATGAGGAAAGGGTGGCTTGCTCGGCTCTCTCTCTGCTGTTTCCCCAGCAAAGGAGTCTGAGGCACAATCAAGGGTTCAAACAGCAAACAGCAGCAGTTATTGCACTTTGGGCCAGACAGAAACCGAGAAGAAAAACAGCCATGCCCAAAACCAGCCATGCCCAAAGAGCTCTAATTCTACTCCAAATAAGCATTTCACACACGGAGGGCTGATCAGGAGATGGTGCTGCCCTGAAGGCACAAAGAGCTGTGGTGATTCTGTCCTTCTGCACACACAATCAGGACAGTCAGACAAGCATTTCAAAGTGCTAAAGGTCCTGTCCTGCCCCTTGTTCTGCCTCTGTGGACGAGGACACTAGAAAAACACAGGCCCCAGCACCATCAGATCACAGGACTTTGCATTAGTTGGGTCTAACAAAGCAGAACAGATTTCAAACATTTACATTATTTCCTTTGGGGGAAACATCCAGGCAAAGCCAAAAATATCAATGCAGCGCCAGGCCAGAATACAGAAACAAACACTCAAGTTACTGGTTCCAGTCCTGCAAAGACACAGAAGTGTGTCCAGCTTGTGTTCCTGAGGGAGCTCAGGATTTCAGTCTTAGCCCAGGCAAAAGATGCTCTCCCGCTCCTAATCAGTTCCCAAGACCCCTGTGTGAGCAAGAGGAAAGGGAAGCATTAAAGAAATTGTAAAAGCACATCCTACAAATCTGCTACAGACCAGCTGAGGTCTCACTGGGGTTGCAGACCAGGGAGGAGTGTGGCACACACAGCCACCCAGTCCTGCCATGGAAAGGAGGTTCCTCACGCTCTCAACAGGGGAGAAAACTCCTCCCAGCCATTTAGCCGTGGATAGAAACAAGCATTCATCCCTAAACTACATCCAAATTCTCCAGCCCTTTTCTCTTGTACAATGTTATCCACAAAAGAGACGTTCCTGTAAGCAGAGGGAAAGGCAAAGCCTGCCTGGGCTCAGAGAGCTGGGAGCTCTAATGATCACCCGCATATGGATTTGAAAGATCCACTTTGCTCTGCGCTGCTCCCAGCTCCTGTAAAAGGGTGCTAAGAGCCTTTTTGGACCAGGAATCTACTGCTTGTCAGGCAAAGTTCTGCATCCCAAACAATTACAGTGCTGCTGAAATGCCGGTATCCACTTTAAAACACCACAAGGCATCAGGAGGACAAGGCAGCAAAGTGGGAAAGGAGAAATGCAGAACGTAAAGAGCTTGCAGAACCCCCCGAGAGAGCCTGGATCAGGATAAGTGGAAAAGTTTCTGCACAAGCAAAGGAAGAGCTGAACACCAACGTGCTCAGACTGAGCTGAGGACATGATGTCCTGGGGGATACAAAAATAAAGAGATACTGTCCAGAGCAGCATCAAAACTTTTCAAACAACACAAGAGGCAAAACAGCTCCTCCTACTCCATCACCCCAACTCAAATTCTTACAGGCTTGCACGAGGCTACAACACATCCATGAAAACAACGCTGGGGTTCACCAGAGCAGGGAGAAGAACCCTCGTCTTGGCTTTAGAACTCCCATCCTCCAAAGCCCCTCGAGGAGCCACCACGTACCTCTCCATAACAGCCAGGCACTCCTTTCTCCACGTGAACCGACTGCCTCGCCGTAGTCTGAAGGTCCCAGAGGTAGCTGTGACTGGGGGAGGCGTCTGTCTCCATTCTGGCTCTTCTATTGGGATGGGAGCAGGTCTCATGCTTAGTGTAGCCCCTAAGGATAATAAACACTGTGTTGCCCAGGGGGTTAAAAAGTCAGGCCCATCCTCTCACTCCTGCTCGTGGAAAGTCACTGAAAAAGACAAGACAGGTGATGAAACCATTCAAACTGGAAAAAAAAATAAAGTGTTATCAAAGATACCTTGAAGATACACAAAGCCAGCTAAATTCCCATTTCCCAACCTCCAAGGCAGAAGGGGATGACCACGGAAATCTCAGGAGCTGGTGGGCACTTAGGAAAATCTGTCCTGTCTTCATCAAGAGGAAAAGGATCACACAGAAAGGGTGAGCTGTGCCCCAGCTGGGATTTATTTGGGCTGTGCTGTCACCTCAGCTGTCACAAAATGGGAAAAAGCAGTTTCTATTTAATTATACAGCAGTCTCAGGAAGCAAAATGGGAATTGATACCAAAGGTATTTCAATGTGTCTGAAGAGCTGAGGAAATACCTGAAGCAGCTCCACCGATAGAAACACACCCTGTGGCCTGGGCAAACATGGGCTCACGAGTGCCAGGGTGCCTGAAAAAGTCACTGAAAGCAGATTAACATCACAACCTTCCTCTCCTGCTCCCCTTCTATGGGTATTTTTCTCCTTTCTATGAGTCTGAGCTGGAAAGCATCAGGCACGAGACAGGATTTGGCACAATGCCTTCCAGAAAGGCCCCTTTGAAACTTACCCCTGATCCTTTCCCCAACAGCCTCTCAGTCAATAAATCAAGATAAATCAAGACACTCTGGGAGATCGATCTTTCCTACATCCCTTGGTGAGGATGGGAACCTGGGATAGGACACGAGGACAGAAACCAGGGTATGTTCTGAAGGACAGCTTTGCACTCAGTGATTTCCCCTGCAGGGAAGAGAGAGCTGCTCTAGTGTGCAAAAGAAAAAAAAATATTACCAAAAAAGGTTGTATGAAAAGATAAATCACCACCTATATCCCACAAGCATCCTGAGCTCCACTGCAATTCCTGCACTGAGCCAGCCAGGACAGATCCAGGATAAGCAGTGGTGCTGGGAACACTCAAGAGCAGGGTTGTGACAGAAAACCCCTTCGGGTGCTCAGGCCTGATCAGAATGGTTGGGATTTAATCATCAAAACAGTGCCAGTGAAACAACACTGCTCCTCCAATACACAACGGAGTGAAAGGGTCAAGGGACTCAACGAGTTTAACCAATAAACCAATTCCTACAGCTAAAAAGCAAGAAATGAGCTATTTAGGCACTTGGCCATGTTCCTTTCCAGAAATGCACACGGAGTCTTTTCCTTCCTGCCAGGGGCTTGCATCTGTGTGAGGTAGTGGAGCCCAAAATAATTGACAAACGCTACCCAGGAGGAGTCAGTAGGAAGTGAAGCCCACAATCTCTGCCTCGCACACACGAGGCACGATGCCTCTTCCTAATTCCCAGCTAACGAGCCTACATAGATTACTTGGTTCCACTGAAACATGAAATATTTCCTATAGTGCCAATTTACTGGGAGGCCATTTCAAGGAAAGCTCCTTATCTGGTCTTTCTGCTACTTGCACAGTTTAGGGGGCTGGGTGGCTATCAAGTTGCCAGGCTTTAAATACACTTCAAAAACTTAAAAAAAAAAAAAAAAAATAAGATTTTAAAAAGAGGCAGGGGAGAACAGGAAACGAAATCAGCTTTCCCTGCATTCTCTTAGCAATATACTTTCCCTACCTGAAGATTTGATTGCACAGGGGGAGTACAGGAGTATCAGTGATGCCTCGCATCAAGGTAAGAGATGCAGAGTCCTTCCATTAAATTTCCCCAAGAATTTTTCAGACAAAGGTTGGAAAAAAATCTGCACTGAAAGCATAAATTTTCTGCGGCTGCTACAGGTACGTTCATGTACTGAATACAATACACTTTTTTTGGTTTAGTAGCCTTCCTAGATCAATTTACCCATTTCTCTTTTCTATGGGGTAACATCAATATCAGCAGCAGATAAGAGAGGAATATGCTGAGAATTACAAGCAAGTACCCCCACACAGCAGGAGAGGAGGATCTGAATGCATAAAGAGGCCCAAAATGGGCTTGGATGAACGTGTGGGAAAAAAAGGGCACAAGGGATGCTCCGAGGGCCCTTCCAGGGCCTAAAGGGGCTCCAGGAGAGCTGGAAAGGGACTTGGGACAGGGGATGGAGGGACAGGACACAGGGAATGGCTTCCCACTGCCAGAGGGCAGGGATAGATGGGATATTGGGAAGGAATTGTTCCCTGTGAGGGTGGGGAGGCCCTGGCACAGGGTGCCCAGAGAAGCTGGGGCTGCCCCTGGATCCCTGGAAGTGTCCAAGGCCAGGCTGGATGGGGCTTGGAGCAACCTGTAACAGTGGAAGGTGTTCCTGCCCATGGATGGGGGGTGGAATGAGACGACTTTGAACCCAAATTTACCATTTATGATATGCACGTTTGATAAGGGACCTATGGAGCTTTTCTTCATCCCCCTCTGTTCAGTGAGCACCTGGGGTTCCTGTTTATTCTGCTGTTCCAACACTCCACCACAATCTTCTCGCCACCCAGCTCCACTTCTTTATAACTTAGCAAGTAACAGCCTAGTCACCAGTTCAGATTCTTTTTATAAACCACTGAAACAGCTTCTAAGGAGAAGTGAAACTTCTCTCCTGAGCAGACAGAGAGGAGAAAACGCAGTACGAGGCTTCCAGTGTCTGCATCAAACAGCAAGACACCTCTGAGGGGTGTAGAGGTGAACCGCCTGGGAAGAACTCCTTTCACACACAGAAATGAAAGGAGACATCTCTCACTCCCTGCCAGTGCTCAGCACCTTTTCCTACAGCACTGGGTTCTCTCTGTGAATTTTTTGTGTGACTGAAGATGCTGCGGGCGGGTTTGGGGGTGAGGAGGCAGGAGCGGTGCTCTCCAGCTGGAATGCAGCTCTCTCCATGTTCAGAATTCCTCCTGGCCAAGGCCTGCACATTCCAGGCACCACTGATGCCTTAGGTTTTAACTTTTATATCTTTTCAAATCCTGTACTGCTTAGTGTGTAACTAAAGTTTCTTGTAGCCTGCTAGCTGTTCTCTCATGCCAGACAGACATAACAAAGCCTCTCCAAGCCTGCTCTCCAAGGACACCCAGACTGTCCTAGGCCCAAAAATCTGTGAACTAACATCTTTAGAAGGGGGGCGAGCTTGGGGAAATTACATCATTAACTGAAGCTTTAACTGGAGAATTAACCCTGATATGCAAATGAACCAAACGTATAAAAGTGGGAAAACCTCGTGACTCGGGGTCCATCTTGGGTGTCGCCTTTGGCCTGCCCAGGGTGCACCTTTGAAGGCCCTTCAAATAAATACCTGCCTTTATTCCCTTACTCCTGTCTAGTCTCTGGTTTTTTGGTGGCCACAGCATCCTGAAGGAAGGGAGCTGCTCTAAGAGCATCCCATGCCCTTGCTGCTCCTCACCCCAGGGCTCAGGCAGGCCCTGCACGGAATGGTCACAGAAAGCCTCAGGCGTCTCCCGGCTCCAAGAAACCATTTCCTGGCAAGTTTTCATTTGCAGCAAGTACCTACTGTACATTATCGTGATAAGAACAGATGCCTCACTGTATTTTTAGCCAGGCTGACCCCGGATCACACAATAAACATCCCTGGGTCAGAGCGAGCCGGGCTGGATTGAAATCAGCAGCAGCACAAGGTTCCCTACAGAGCCCACGGCTTGAAAAGGAGCAGAGCAGGGACTGTTTGCTCTGCAGCTCTGTGGAACAGCACATCACATCACCACAGCACACCACCAACCACCCCTTCCCAGTGCAAACCTCGTGGGACAGGCAGCCCCTGATTTTTGGTTGGCTTTTCTTTCACAGCTAAACAAGAACCGCTATGAAAATAACAAAAGAGATGCTACACCTTGATAATAACTCCCTTTCATTCTCCCTTTTGATTAAGGAGGAAGAGCCCATGGTTCTCTCCAAGGTGACCACAGCTGCCTTCCTATTACAGAAGTCTGGCAGAAATAAATACCCAGCCTAAATGGAAGCAGTCTGCATCCATCTGTAACTTTAACACATCATTTTGAGGTGCCAGCTTCAGTTTGCACTACGCAGAGACAAGAGACAAGCTGAAGTTACTCCATAACAAACTTCCCACATTGCCCACGACCCAGTGCCAGGGGAACTAATCAGGCTAACAACTACCAATCTAAAAAAAAAAAAAATTATTTATTTAAAACCTATGGGCTCTGAAACAAATAGAACATTGCAGGATTTATTTATTGCCAAAATGCTCTCAACTCCTCCACAAAATGCAGGACAGACAAGTGGTGCCTGTGTGAAAAAAGCTCCATCTAAATGAAAAGCATCCCTATTAATTGGATTAAAGACCTTTTAAATATCAGCATTTAGCACTGACTTCTTCCCTCCAACAAAAAAAAACTGCCTTTCACCCTAACTGGCAACTCCTTCCAGAAAAACTGACCATCAGTAGCACAGTGGAATCCACAGCACTGCTAGTAACTCTGACATCACTCCTACGAAGAAAACGATGATTAAGACATTTTTTGGAGCAAGATTACTGCATACAGTAGGACAAGTGGGTGTTTTTTTTCCTGTTCCATGAGACTTCCAGCCTCCTTTGCAACGTTCCAGTCTGGTGCTGTCTGAACACCCACCACACCAAGGACAGGAGAAATGCAGAAACTGCCCATGCAAACCAGCAATCAGACCCAGGCAAATAACAAGCAGCATATTCAGGAGCTCAAAGCCAGCTGGGAAAGAACAGAAGGGATGGAATTGCTGAGTCTCGTCCATATAGGACCAGCATGTGAACAGCAGCAATGCCCCAAAACTGCCCTAAGGCCCCCCAGCACCAAGTGCTTTGGTTGGCAGATGCAGCACTGCTTGTGGATGATTTAAAGCCTTACATAGCACATTTAAAAAAAGAAAAATAACATCTCTTTTGATATATTTGTAAGTCATCATCTGCTGATATAAGCACAGTAAAAGACAGGCCCTGCTGTGAGGACCTGAAGGCAAGGCAGGGATGTCACCCACAGGGAAGGGTCTCACCTGTACCCAGGAGATGGGAAAGGGAGATAAAAGGTGAATTCTACAAAAAACAGGTTTTTAGTACAGAAAAACTGGTGGAGCCAAGGGAAAGTCTACCAAGAGATCTCCAGTCCTTTCCACACAAACTATTCCCTCCTTCACAGTTTATAAACTGATTCTATCTGCTGTCCTAGTCCTTCAAAAATGTTTCAGTTTTAAGTTTTCTTTCCATTACTGCACAAATTCAGACAAAAAATGGATTTATTCTGAAGACTCGGTTTTTCAAGATAAGGAATTATAGAAATTGGGGAATTAATAGTTCCCAAAGGCCTCACTTTGCCCACTGATAATTCAAACCTGCAGGTCCTTCTGCACAGAAACCTGACTCTCTCTCAAAGGGTTGAGATTTCCCTCCCAGCAGCTGGAATTGGAAGAGATGGGATATGTGAGAACAGAAAGCCACCTCTTAGCAAGCGAGCAACTAGGAAAAAAACCCACGGCCGTCATTTCATATCTCAAGTTTCTCCCAAGGAGACAATCTTTCACACCCTACAGAGAGTACAGAGGTGGCATCGCTTCTCTGGGAGCAAGGGACAAAGCTCCACTGATTTCCTCATCTTCTGGCTCTAAGGAGGACAGCAGAACAGCTACTCTGTCTACTAATCACAGGATACTGTCACTAGCACCCAAAACTTCAGCTCCAGATTGGTTTTGTAACAGGGAATTAAACCCAGGATTCTCTAGGCGAGGTTGGTACCTCCCTTTACACGCTTGTTCATACCCATGCTCATCATTCTTGGCTACCTGGGCTGACCTGCAATAGAACAGATGGCATTAATTCAAAGCAGCGGATTATCCTACAATGAATAAATAAATACAACCCCATTTTCTTCAGGTAGATTTTCCTGACAGCAACAGGAAAACTGAAGGTTCCTGCCTCTACCTCAGCCTCTAAAAAGAAATCAAATGCTATTTGGTCCTAAAAGCAATTTAAGTGCATCCAAATAGTCCCTTGGCTTAGGCAGAGGAAACAATTTGCCTTTTACACTCCTTGAAAACGCTGTTTAAGATTTCTTATTGGGGAAAAAGGTTACACTCAAACAACCACTCTTCAAGGAGTTCTTCCGTGTCTAAAGCAAAGCAGAGTTAACGTCGATCCATTTCAATTTCAGCCATAACCTTCACTGTGGAAAGTCTTCCTTCCTTCCTTAGACACCTCTCAAGAGCAAAAGGACAAACGAGATGTGAGCTCATGGATACCGGTAAAAAAGAAGGTAAAGAGGAAGAAGTAAAGAGTTTAGAGCCCAGTTGAATAAGGGTTCTGTTATGAGCACAAAATACTATTTCCTGAACAGCTTCACGTGATACTGGAAATAAAGGATGCAAGGCTGGGAAAAATCCACACAACAGGTTTTATCTGAAGAGGGTTTTGGTGGTTTTTACACCTTCCAAAACCCCTCTACATTCTCCAGGACTTTGGAGGCAACACCTTCCAACAAAGGGAAATGTCTGGGAGTTACTCTGTAGGGTAAAACCTGAGCCCTTCCAAGAGCTGATAATTCTGCTGATCCTCAGTATCGCAATTCCAGCCAGTGCAAAAATCAAGGTTTCCTGGCACTTTCATTCTTTAAAACAACTTTAAGAAAAAGACGCATCAACCTCTTAAGATGCTTAACAGAAAAAACAGGCTCAGCTCTCCCTCTGAACCCGCCCAACTTAAATCTGAATTACTCTCAGGCCAACTGTCAGCTGGAGCCTCTTGATTTTCAGCTTACACATAAAGCAGAAGTTTTGAGGCTCTGTTTCCACTGGAATTTTTCTTAATAGAATTCTGGATATTGAAGCCAAGTTCACATTAGAGAGGCTGAGTTTTAAATTCCTTAAAACAATTACACAGTTAATTTAATCAAGCCGTTGTTTAAAGGAAAGTAAACGTAAATATTTTGATCTTTACAATAAAACTGTTAAAAGGGAAAAATAAGAACTGTGGTCAAACAAAATCTAGGGAGAAGAACAATGCAATGAAATTAATTCAACTGTGATTTTGAAGATTGCTGGTTAGTTAAAGATAATGAGGAGCTTTACTTCTCTTTTTGCATTCAAGATCTATTTTGAGATTTGGAGAAGCAGGTGGGATTTGAAAGACACATCTCCAGCTTATCACTGGAACTATCAGCATCCCATCCATGAGCTTGAGATCCAACCCAAACCCCTCTGAAGATCCTCTCTGTAAACTGTGTGGGTTTTTTTGCTGCAACTTTACATCATACAGCCACTATTAATGGTTTCTATTTGTTCATTCCGAAGCGCCTCAGCTTATATTTCACATTAACTGACTACAATTCCACTGGCTGCTTCTGATCCCAGATTTAGTGAGTGGTGGGAGGGCAGGGGAGGGAGCTGTGGCTGAGGAGCTGGACAGGCAGCCTCGGATGAGGCAGCTCTGGATGAGTCAGCTCTGCATCATTTGCTGCGAAGCAAAAAGCAGATTTGCTCCTACCCTCCTAAAAATCAACCTGGTCAGAGGGAGATCCTCAGGAGTAGCCCAGACATGGAAGTGAATTATCAGTGCTAATAAACAACAGTGACAAAAGGCTTCCATTCCATAAATAAACAGCAGGAGATGTTTAGGCTGCGTTTGTTTACCAGGATTTGTCTTCTCAAGCTGGTACCATCTGTAAAATGCCCTTTTCTTCTGTTCACTCAGGTCCGACCCCTGCTGCAACAGCCAATGGGAGATCCGGCTCTGACTGATACCTGTACAAACCAGAACAGAACAAAAACAAAGAGAAAGAGGAAAGTTCTTCTTTACCAAACATTTTTAAGTGGTGTATCTACTGAGAAAAGGTGGTGGCTTGCAAAGCCCAGGAACTTGTGATGCTTCAATTCCAGAAAAAGCGGAGTTGAAGCTTCCCTGCCCCATCCCAAACTGCCTGAATGTCCCCCCTGGGGTTATGCTCAACCTTACTCAAGGCACACCCTGGAATCTGCACAATCAACCCCCAGGCAAAGAGGGTAAAACCTGGGAAGCCAAAGCTATCACTGACTTGAATTGTCCACAATTTCCCTGATTCCTAAACTTCCTCATGTGTGAAAGGGAACAAGTCCCTTCCCCACAATTATATATCAATAATGATTGTTAGGAAATCCTTATCATTCAGTGCTTGAAGAAGGGAGATGAATACAGAAAACAGTTTATGAGATATAGATCAAATCAGCCCAGAAATGGAGCAAACCAACTGTCAGCAGCTGTAACAAGGGCCAGAAAACAAACCAGAAGGGGCAGCTGTCCGTCAGCAAAGCGGGAGCCAAGCTCAGGGTACTCAGGCACGATTAAGGACAAAACATTCCAGTCTTTAAAGCAAGACTTTTAAGAAAACAGTAAAAGGGAAAAAAATTTCCTAAAAGTTACAACAGTTACTTCCAAAGCATAACAGAGAATGAAGGATCAATGCAGGAAGGGGGAAAAGTGATCAGCAGAGGAACTGAATAAAACAAGATGTTTAGAAGTGCACGAAGAGGTAAACAATGGGCTCATCAGAAAACATTAAAAAAAGCAGTTTGCTGAGTAACTGAAGCAGCACTTCAGAACTCCCTGTGCCTTCCACAAGGCCCTTCAGCCATCAGAACAGGTTAACAACATCCAAACTCCCCTGAGAAGTGAAGTTTTAGGAGGTGCTCCAAGTACCAATATACTGCCAACACCACCTGTGCCACCACCTGCTTGGTGATATCACCCGGGCAGGTAGAGGCTGGTTTGCACACAGAACCCAAACTGCCTCCCCCCTCTAGAGATGCATCAAGGTTTTATAAGCTCTCATAATCATATTTAACTCATGAAGAACAGCCCCCTGTAGTTTTACCACTTCTAATGTGGGCGTTTATTATGCTTTTTGTTGTCTGTTGAAGGTAGTTAACTTCAAAATGTCTCAACTTGACTCTCAGGTATCATATTCAGGTGGGTTTACTCCAACCAGATTTTTAAAATCACAGGGTTTGTACTCTTAATTGTTCTTCCTCAAACAGAATTCTGGAGGCTATGAAGTTTTAATTGTCCTGGGGGAAAGGATGGGTGTGTTTTGTTTCGGATACAGCAGCTCACTGTGCTGTGCCCACAAAAACAGACCCTGATTTTCCCAAAACCCATTCCCAGAGATTGCCTTGCCCTCAAACTGACAGAGTTCAGGAACAGCTGGGGCAGCCAAGAGCTGCCTACCCCCAGGGCCCACAGCAGGATCTGAAACTGAGTTTATACTACTGGGGAAGAGGAATTATTCAACCAAACACAACCCTGAGACCCTGCCAAGTTTACATCAAGGAGCTGTGGAAGCACACAAGTTAATACCAAAAGAAGGCAGCATAAGTTGATAACACTCTCAGGTCCAAAACAAGGCTCCAGTCTAGTTGAAATCTTGCCATCTGCATGCCTGATCACCAGTGAAACACCAAGTTTTGAAAATCTGCAGCCCTTGACCTATTATTATGATTTACAAAAGCCATTTCTTGTCCTGTGCTGTGGGACACAAAGGTTTGTGTCTCACTGCTTTTGGCTGCCCTGCTCCCATTAATTAATCACTGGGTAACAGCTCCAGTCATTTACTTGTTTACTACGGTCCACTTACACTTATTGCAGTGAATTAGTGTGTGTTGAGTGTTTGGATAACAACCTAAGATACAAACACAAAACACAAAAATTATAAAGAGAGATTAAACGTCTGCCACGAGTGGAAACTCCGACTTCTGCTCAGGAAGCTGCCTGACACTGTCACACGTGGCACAGATGTGACCACTCCAGACAATGCGCTCGAGGCAAGGCCCAGCAGCAGGAGCCAAAAGACTCAAGCTGGGTCTTGCCGTGTCCACCTTCATGGAATCATAGAAAAATCCGAGTTGGAAAAGACCTTTAAAGGTCATCTAGTCCACCCCCCTGGCAATGAGCTGGGACATCTTCAACTGGATCACATTGTTCAGAGCCCTGTGCAACCTGACCTTGAATGTTCCCAGGGATGGGGCAGCCACCACCTTCCTGACCAACCTGCGCCAGTGTTTTACCATCTTCATTATAAAAAGCTTCTTTCCACAAATTATGCACTGTGGCGTTGGGATCCTTTTGTAGCTGTCATTTAGCCGCAGCAGCTGGGCCTCTGACTTACTGCGAGTCCTCACAGCTCATAAAGCTGCTTCTGCAACATGTTTTTAAGGCATAGAATTTATCTGCACCTCAGCAAGGTTTAGAGGCCCCGAAACTATATCCCAGCAGCTTGCCCAACCCAAGGTCACGTGCAAAGTCTTTCAGGAGAACTCATCCAGGATCTCCCAGATCCCAGTGCAGTGCCATCCAAACCCATCCTTCACTCCTTTCAATATAAAAAACAAACTCCCCAAATTGTCACGTCAGAGTTTCTTGCATCTCGAGTGGGTTTCACACAGCTGACTCACAGGACAGTGACCACCAGGACCCTCCTGCGACGTTGTCTCTAATCACACGGCCTTAGGGAACTGCACTGGGAGGAAAAAAGGAATCATCCTGCTGCCAGAAGCAATTAATGAAGTAAGTTCTCTGGACTAATGAAAATCCAGCTGTGCGGAGCAAATTCACTCTCCAACTGAAGCAGGGACCTCAAGGAGAGCTGTGGTGCTCAAGGCTCAGCATCAGCAGGGCCAGGAACACGCCTGGTTATGGGCACCACCAGTTTTCTCACGGAAAATACCGAAGAAAAGCGGTATCCACAAAGGATTATTGCAGTTCAGACGCTGACTCCTTGTGTCACACTCACTCCTTCCCACAGCAGGTCACACTGGCCAGTGACAACCAAAACAGAGGGGATGGTCTGTGCTCACTCCCCTGGCCAGCCCTGCTGTCTCCTACACAGCTCATTCGAGGAGAGAGTTTCTCTTCCAAACACGTAAAATAAATGGTAAAATACATCATCAAGAGAAGGCCGCTGCTATGTGCAGCTCCAGTCTGCTCATAACCCTCAACTCTGCTCTTCATCAAGTCTTTGGGAACTGGTTTTCACCTTCACAGATAGATTTGTTCAGCAGCTCTGCTTTGCATGTCTTTAATGTTTCTTTCAGGAGAGGTTTTCAGAAGCACCTGGAATACGTCAGACCCGGAGAAGAAAGTAACTGACTGTGTTTTAATTCTCCACTTTGTAAGCAAAGTCCCAGATTCAGAGAACAAGTGCTTGCAAAGGACATCTATCAATTTAGGAGATTAGCAAAGCTTGTTTACAGAAAACCTGCAAAGATCAAAATCATAGAAAAACAAATCTTTCTCTGTGTTGTCATGAGTATTAAAAAAAAACAGGAAGGAAAATGTTTTTCAAAATGCAGTTTCATGCCATTTCAGATGATCAGTAATTTAGTAATTTTCCAAATTCTCTTCACAATGGACCCAGTTAAGTTTCACTGTGTATTGGCATTTGCTCAGCATCCCCGTGTGTGGGTTCCAAACCTTTGGGGATTTTATTTGTTCCAGCAGTGCTCCAAGGCTGCCCTCCACTGCACGTGTGTTTAGCATAATCTAAAGCCAAGCCCTGGAGATCTCCTATCAATTAAGGCAGAGCCACTAGGACAGGGCTGGGTTGTACAAGCGGAATAATTGGGAAGGGTACCAGAACTGCACCCTGGAAAGCTCTACGTGTACTTAAAAATAACCAAAAAAATGACTTCTGCTTTTTATTGTTGATGGGTTTGGGGCTTTTTTAAATAGTGGTTTGGTTTTTATGTTACTGAGAATTGAGAAAACCGAATTCAAACTTCTGCTCTGTAACCTCAGGAAAAAATGAGTTGGGTTTTTTTTATTCCTTCACTCCCTATGTGTAAATAACAGCAAAGGTAATATTTCCAAACCTTGCAGAGGCATCATCCATCAAACCACTTTAGCCCATCTGCAGAGGGCTCATCCCTGTACTCTCCTCCCTCTCTCCTCTACTGTAGAACAGAGCAGAAAGACATCAGTTCCTGAAAACACTTCCCCCACCCTCCACCCAACTTTGGAAGCTCAGACAGCATCTCTGAGGAAAGTTTACATTTCTCCCTTCACCCTTTGCCTTCTGACCATAACCTGGTGCCCAGGTACAACTCCTGTGGCAATTGGAGTAAATTGCAGCACACGAATTTGAGAAAAATTTGGCAGCTCACCTGCCCCACGTGGGGCTGAGCCCCCACCCCCGAGCAGGCTGCAGCGATGTTAAAAGGAGCTCCAAACACCAAGATAGGAAATTCCGTAGGAACTATTATTAGCTCCTGTTTATACTGTCATTTTTCTTATCAGTAGGAGATTATTTATACAGAGCCCAACCCAAGTGCTTCTTGTTTATCTTATTACAGACACCATTAAAAAAGTTTCTATAAAAAGCAGCTGCTGTTTTTAGGACCAGCACTAGTAAGTGTTATGCTAAGTTTTTGCTTCTTATCAATCATTCCTTTATTTTCAAGTCACCATTTCATACCCTGTTACTATTTCCCAACCTGCCCTGACTTCTCCATACACCAGGCAGCCCTGTAGAATGTCTTCCAGGTTTAATTTTTCCTGTCAGATTCATTATCTAAAAGACTTTTAAACTTTCTGGTAATTTTACAAGGATTAAGAGAGCCTCAAAATTTTTGTACTGCAACAGCTGACTTTAACCTTCAGCTCTGTGCTCCTCTCTCCTGCATCCTCTCTCTCCATCACTTCCCTTGTGCTACAGCAGGAAAAACAAGAGGAAAAGCTGTTTACCAATGCAGAGCTGCTCTGTAGGACTGTGGCTGGTGCAGGAATGCGGATTCCGTGAGTGCTTTGCAATGTTTGAATCAGGATGGGAAAAAGGAGAAATGCGTTTCTGAACGGAAGTGTAGTTTGAAGAATTAGCAAAATGAGGTCAAAAGGAGGTTTCGAGGGGTCACGGTTGCAACAGAGGTTTCTGATCAAGGGCAGAACATGACAAAGCTACAGAATGTGGATAAATAAGGTCACACGGACTGGGAAACAGAGAACTGGGAGAGGTTGAGAGGAAAGTTGCCAGCAGAGGTAGCCAAGCCAAGCCAAGCCATCCTCCTGGACAGAGCCAGCCATAAATTTTTCATTTCTTTCTTGCCTCTTCCCAGGACAGAAGGGATGAAGACTAAAAGCTAATTTTTCTGTTTTTCTCTTGTATAAGTAACTTTTTACAGAAAATCTTTATCAGTAAGACTAAGCCTGTAAATCCTGAGCCGATGCCATTTGGGACCATATACTCTGCAAAGCCTCTGCCTATACAAATTGGTTTTTTACTGAACCAGAAGTGGTTTCCAGGCATTCCTTGGGAGTCTCTTCCCCAGCTGAAAGGGACGCTGGAGGCATGTGAAGAATACTCAAGTCAGCCAGCACTCATCAGGCCTGAGACAGCTCTGGAAGGCAGAGCCCTGGGACACTCTGCTCCAGATCTCTGTCCCGAGCTATCTCAGTCACTCCTCACCACTCCCAAAGTGGGAGTCTGGTCCCAAACATTAGTCTGGTCCTTCCAAACATCTCTTTGAGATTTACTGTTCCTTCCAGAAAAGCCATAACTGTGTGCTTAGGAGTGGCACGTAAGTGCTACACGCCTGCTTACACAAGGCCGGGGGTTTATTTAAAATTAATCAGCCCCCACCAAGCACAGGGACCATGACAAAGATGCCAAGATCTACTGATTTCCCATGGATTTGGCCTGAAAACAAGGTAATACCACAGTGCCTTCAGCTCAGCCCTCGTTCTGTCCCACTGACTGCCTCAAGTGACACCCTGCAGTATTTCTCTGGTGCCTCTGTGAGCACACTGCGGATCCCCCTCACGTTACGCAGGAGGGTTGGGCGGGAAGGGTGTGAAATTCAGTCAGCCATGTCTGAAGTGGATGGTTGGTGTCATTTACTCACAGAAGGAAACAATGAGAGCTCCCAAAGGCTAAATGCCAACTTAATGCCCACTGAAATGCAAGAGAACACGCTCAGGATGGAAGGAGGGAAAGGATCAGGTGTGAAGAGACTGGTCTTGCCTTTGCTACAGCCTCTTGCAGGGTTATCAAACACGTGCACCAAGAGACATAATTAAAATTCGATCCATTCCTTTCACTGATACACACTTGGATCTGGCATGGTAATTCTGATTTAGTGACCCCACATGTAGCAGTCGAACAGACCAAAAAAAAACCACATTGGCTCCTTTTGGAAAGACTCTTTTTGTGCAATTTCCCCCTCTGTGCATTACTTCTCTTGCAGGGGAAGCCAGCCTGACTTGCTGGGTGCTACACAGAGGTTAATTCAGAGATGGGTTCTTCCAGGGCTATATTCAGGCAAGGAATGTACAAAGTAGGAGAGTGACCCACCAACTGCCAAAATTTCAGAGTTCAGGTACAATTTAAGCGACTAGACTTACACTTTAATTTTTCAAGTACCAGTGCTATCATCTGATAAGGCCAATAACATCCCTTACACTTACACAAACCGTTAATCTCCTGATTTTCCAGATGCAACTGAAACCAGGGAAGGACAAGTTATTTTGCCCAGGATCACGGAAGAGCTGGAGACATGGAAAGAATTCCTGGCTCCGTGGCTGAAGCACCAGTTTGTGCTTGTCCACCTCAACTGCTGCCATGTCTGCAAACCCAGAGCTCCCAGACAGGTGGGTTCCTACGACATTTCAAATCCTGGAAATACCATTAAAGAACAACTTCTCTCCTACTGCTTTGGCATTCCTGGACATCAGGGAACCTTAAAAATTATCTATTTCAAGATCTTTATCTTTATTTTTAACCCAAGCTTGGGTTAAAAAATTAACAAACCTTAAATGTGTAACATGGGATTGAGCCTTCTGAATTTTATCATCATGTCTTCATCCTCAAAGAGGGGCTGGAGTGAATCCAGGGGAGGGAACAGAGCTGGGGAAGGGGCTGGAGCACCAGCAGCAGCTGAGGGAGCTGGGCAAGGGGCTCAGCCTGGACAAAAGGAGGCTCAGGAGGGACCTTCTGGCTCTGCACAACTCCCTGACAGGGAACAAGGGACAGGATGAGAGGAAATGGCCTCAAGCTGTGCCAGGGCAGGTTCAGGTTGGATACTGGGAACAATTCCTTCCCGGAAAGGGCTGTCCAGCCCTGGCACAGCTGCCCAGGGCAGCGCTAGAGTGCCCATCCCTGGAAGGATTTAAAAGCCATGTGGATGTGGCACTTGGGACATGGGTCAGTGGTGGTCTGGGCAGTGCTGGGGCGTGGTCACACTCAATGGTCTTGGAGGGCTTTTCCAACCAAAATGATTCCAAGGCTGTTCCAGGCGAGGCCTGTGTGCCTGGAAGGGAGAAGTAACAACAACCCACCCCACGGAGGAGCAGCAGGACTTTGTCACCCTCTGTGTAAAGCTCTGGGAACACACCCAGGGAAGAGGTGGCACCACTGCAGTGAGCTCACCTGTCTGGATGTGAGAGACAAAGCTCAGGGCACAGGGCACCCAGAACCACTGCTCCTTCCAGGTAAAATCCCGGCTGCTCTGCCGATCCCTCAATCTCCCTTCGGATTTTCATTAATCGTGGCTCAAAGGATGGACAAAACTTCCAACTCTCATAGTCCAACTCCTGGCTGCAGTGGTACCAGCTATGGCTGTGTCTCCTGACTATTCATACACTTTTTAATACAGAAATACACATTACCTCTCTCTGTCTCCATACCCAGAGATGCAGATACGTATCTATCTGCCACACTCAACAAACAATTTAAGAATTAAGGAAAACCGTTCTCATTTTAAGATAAGAACTTCAGGCTTTACTATAATGCTGTAAAATAAAATCTGCCAGCACAAGCCACAAGAAGAAAAAAAAAAGGAAAAAAAAAAAGAAGTGATTCACGGGGGAAGTTCCATGATGTGCAGGACAATGGGTCTTAAATCAAAGGCATACATTATCATGACTAAGCTGACAGATCTGCACTGCAATGCAGAAAGCTAAGTGATACTCCAACATCTGCACCGTGCTCAGACAGGCAGTTTGGGCACAGAGATTCCCAAAATGAGGAAAGGACTCCCCAAGCTCTTACCTGTTACCTGTGCAACAACTGCTTGGGAAATTCTCCGGTTGGCGAGGAAGGCTTTGATTTCCTCCTTTATCACACTGCTGTCCCTCCTACCAAAACAAAAAAACAACAGGACACACAAAAAGAGGGACGGACCAAAGTGCACCTGGAAGATGCAAAATGCCTTCATTTCCTTTATTTAGGGGACAAGCAGTGGGGAAGGCTGGCATTAAAACAGCCCAAGTGCCTCAGTGCTGGACACTTCTTTTAACAAGTGTCATGTTTGATCAAAGCACCGTAGCAGGAGAATGGATGACTCATGTCCCATATAATTCATATTAGGTGCAGCACTGCCATATGGAATGTACAAAGTTTCATTACACTGGGATGAATAAATCTCTCACACCAGCATAAAAACCTCACTCATAAAAATGAGGCAGAAAAATAAAAAATAAAGGATAGCAGGGGCTGCATGGTTAGTTACCCAAATGAATATGCAGACAGCAACCTCCTCCAGCATTCCAAGGAAAAGATCCAAAATTTCGCAGCCTCTGTCCCCACACCTTTACTTTAGTCCCCTACTTGGTCCAGAACTTGCACTGAATGAATGAACTGAGATCTTTGTATGATTTTTACAAGGTCTGTACAGGTAGCTCAGAAAGGGCTAAAACTGTGCTAAAAAATCAAATAAACTGGAGGTTGCACGGGTACTGTGATACGCAGCAAATTTCAATTGCAATAAACGCATACTTCCCCCTCCTCTCCTTCTCTCCCTTCCTGAGAAGGGCAGGCAATTAAAATCAGCCTTTATTAGGCTTTATGGGATGTTTCCCTTCCCGTTCTCCCCTCCTGCCCCAGCTGCACTGAAGGCAGACTCAAGCTTGCCAATGTAAACGCAAAATGAATGCTGTGCAGTGGGTTCATTTTTATTTCTGTACCCAACACTCATCCTCCACATGCCTGCAAATAAAAGTAATTTCAGTTTAAATAAGCACTAAAAGCATTACCTGAGACTCACTGCACAGGAACCCAAACCTCAGCCATGGGAACTTGGCACTCTGCTGTACTCACCCCCTTCCTGCATGATTCCATCATCTGCAGCCGACAGCAAATGAGGTTGATCGGCTTTTCTCACTGCTCATCTCTAATCCTCTCTCCCAAAAGCCACATCTTTCCCTGAAATCTCCAAACTACTTCCAACACATTTCCATCCTGGAGCTTATGGACCCCAGTTCTCTCATAGGTACTCCAGGAACGTTGCAATTTTGGGGGGAGAAAAGAATAAATTCCAACATTATCACCAAAATTGTTTTGAGACATTTGGCCTTTCCTCTTATTTCTTTCTGCTCTCAAAGTCCACTGACTCTGACTTTCATCCTCAGGAGTATAATCCCCTCCTTTCATCTTTGCCATAATGCTGAAAAGAAAGCTGCTAAAAAGTAAAGGGAAGTCAGTCCTGAAAAAAACCCCACCCAACTGGGTCTCACTGAAAACTTCTGCTTCTTCTTTATTATTTGTATTTTCCTGCTCCACTCTGCAAATCCCTGCCACAAACTATGAACAGACAACATGCATCCTCTGCAGATCCC
This sequence comes from Dryoscopus gambensis, assembly GCA_013389985.1. Taxonomy (NCBI): domain Eukaryota; kingdom Metazoa; phylum Chordata; class Aves; order Passeriformes; family Malaconotidae; genus Dryoscopus; species Dryoscopus gambensis. The sequence goes on from WEIT01006665.1 coordinate 207,544, forward strand.
GCTGGAAAGCACTGACCAATCCAAGCTGGATTCCCTACTCTCCCTCTAGATGGAAGGAGTTACAACAGGTGTAAAATAGTGGAGGAGGAAGAGTCATGTGAACTGATACTCCATCAGAATCCTGAATAAAAGCAGGGTGGAAAACGAATACTCTAACATCAGCCCCAATTTTTGGTACAGTATGGGAAAAATTATTTCAACAGTCAGAGGCCAGGGACTGCCTCCACAAGGCAGGTGAGAGGTTTTGGGATGGTGACCCTTGGGGAACTGGCAGGAACAACTGCCTGAAGTAGCTCCTGCTCTCCTGATAATCATCATCAAATCCTCATGGAATGGTGTGGGTTGGAAGGGACCTTTCAGGTCATTTAGTCCAAACCTACTGCAATAAGCAGGGATATCTTCAACTGGATCACATTGTTCAGAGCCCTGTCCCACCTGACCTTGAATGTTTCCAGGGATGGGGCATCCACCACCTCCCTGGGCAACCCGTGCCAGCATTTACCCACTCTACAATCCTTATTTGAGCAGTCCTCCAACACACCCATTCCTGCTGAGCCACTTCTCACCCCCAGACTTTTGACAGAGATTTCCACTCACCTCATCAGCTCCTCCACTTTGTCGTCGATGTCCAAGTCCTCCTCGGAAGCCTCAAAGCTGTAGGACCTCTGGGCCAGGCTGTTGGCCAGGGGGTAGCGGGTGGGCGACATCTTCCCGTTGAAGGCAGACAACCTCTCGTTACTCTCCCTCCCGTTCTGATTCGTAGTGCAAGGCTGTGGGGAGGTGTCGTAACTGTTGCTCGGGGACGGGGACATCCCGGAGTGCTGGGTCTGTGTGGAAGCCGTGGCCGTCGAGGAAGACGCCGGGACGTTGTTGGTGCTGTTGCTGTAGGAGCCGCCTCCGTAGCCAGACCTTCTCCCGAATTTGTCGCTATGCTCTTGGTCGAGACGGTCCAAGGTCTCCAGGGCGTGCAGGATCTCATGCCTGGTCATTCCCGTGCGTCTCAGGCGCTGCAGGAGGTCGATCTGCTCTATGGTGAATCTTGGCTCGTCCGTGTAGTGAGACATGGTTTCCAGCAGGCTGGAAATGGGGGAAAACAAAAAATACTTCGGTTCAATAGCTCTACGTGGCACACGGAAAGTACTTTATACACTTGAAAGATCAATTTCGCTGGAAAACTTTAAGACACACACAAGACAGATCCAAAATCCACCTCCAAACAACCTCAGCCGGACATCTGCCTTGAATGCCAACCTCACTACGCAGCAGAAAGGTTTGTTTTCCTTGGAGTGCTCCAACAGCATTTCGGCCCTCTCCAGACATTCCCTACACCTGCACCAACCCTGCGGTTTGTGCCCTTTGGCTTTCGATAAACCGCTGCTACAGAGACTGTGGTTGCTCAGTAATTAAGGCTGCGACTTGATTTCAGACAAAATTTTGACCAGTGTTAAGTACCTACCAGACAGAAATCTCACATTTCTGTGGTGGCCACAGATCTGAGTTTTTCTGGACAAGTTTTAACCAGTTATGACATGAGATTTATCAATTTCAACTCTTTCAAATGTTAACTACAAAGAGTTTGAGTTGCCCTAACTTTTGTTGCTGCCTTGAAGAAAAAGGAGATAAAAACACACCTAGCGGAAATTCTAGTGGCCTGTAGGACCCAAGCTGATTTGACTGAAGTTGGATTTCTGAAGTTAGGAACTTTTGAACCTGGAATGTTGTCACAGATTGCCTGCCCTGACAAGGAAAGTGCAGCACATCTAATTACTCCTGAGCTTTCATTTAAAGAAATAAGTCTTCAGCCTTTTCCCCTCCAAGAACTGGCTCCTCAGGTAACTCGATCACCGTGGTGGCTCGAGAAAAGCATTTTTAACTCCTACACTTCCCAAGGTGCCACAACAATGAACATTATTTGCTGCAAAGCCCAGAAATGGAACTAAAAAAAAATCACAGTAGGCTCCCTTAATCGCTTTTCTTTCCTAAGTCTCCTGGCTACAGATCCAAATGTCACACAAACAACAAGATCTCCTCCTTCAGAACTCTAGATCTTGAGAAGAAGGGATGGCAGATGGAGGGCAGGCAGAACTTGGCAAGCAGAACACGGTATTTTCCATCCTTCTCGGGAATCTTCTCGTGAGTCAAGGGTTTATTACCATTCCTGCAGGAGAGCAGGGTAAAGAGATCACTCAAACTCCAGGAGACATGACAGAGCTGATGTACAATCCCTACGAGCCAGAGCAAATCACAGCTGAGGGAAAGTCAAGGAAGAATTCCAAGGACCCCGTGAAAGCCAGGAGAGGGATGATGGCTGTCAGGCTGAGAGACCTTCCAGGGACAGGGCTGCCTATTCCTCCTCACAAACTTTGAGGACGCCTCCTCATGTCCATTTCTGCCCTGGCACAGAGAAGCTCCCAGCAGGAGTCATGGGATGACTCGAGATCTGTAGCTGGGGCTGTAGAACAACACTGAGAACTGGTTTGTTGGAGTAGAGCTGGAGCAGAGCTGTAAAGACAAAGCCAGGACGCACAAATCCACAAAAATGGCATTTGCAGCCTGGGAAATACAGAGGTGAAAAGAAAGTCCCATCTCTGCCCTCATCAAGCAACTACTGAGCCCCCTTCATTGTTCTGTAGAAGGAAGCAGGAGGACAACGCAAGGGGATGACTCCCATCCAAGAAAATGCCTGTGTGAGAAGACAGATGTTCTACATCCACATCAGTGCTTCAGCCCAATGGGAACGTGCTGTCCTCTGGATAATTGATTACTGGAAACGTCCAGGCCATTTTATATTATCCAAGACAAGCACCCAGACTGTTGAACCACAGGAGGGCACGGCAGACAATGCAGCAGTGAACCTGCAACTGACTGGAATTGTAAAAACCACGATTTGGAAGTGGCACCCCAGCCTGAGATGCTTGGAGCTTGACAGGGAGCGTTTGGAAACAGACATTGTGTTCTAGGTTTGGCCTCTGGGGGAGGCAGGGCTGCTCCATCCTTCTCTCCCAGCTTTGGGAAGAAGCGTCACACGGACTTACTGACTCATCACAGAAAGCTCTGAGCAGCACAGTTTTCAGATAGAAAATCTCTTTAAACATCTGGCCTTGAAGTGGTTTTCACTGGATATGCCAGCTCACCTTTCCTCAAGGAAACACTTGGTTTGGGCATTTCTTACCTTGTATTTCTAATGTCACCATTTCCTAGATCATTTATCTGTCAATACAAACTTCCATGTGCTCAAGTTCTTTGTTTGAACTGGAGAATTTAATGAGCCAGAGCCTTCAACCAGAATTACCTCCACTCAAAATTCCTACTTTACAGACTCTCCAACATTTAATACTAAAACATACTTTAAATTATTTAATCTTCCATTTATCACAGACACAGAAACCCAGAACTTCTGTCCTTGTGGCCTCATGAACTAAAAAAACTCCCATCTGACAAAAACAAGACTTTCCAGACGGCTTCAAGAATGTCAAGCAACACAGAACTCACTTCCAGGAATCCTGGAATTACAGAATGGTTTGGATTGGAAGGGGCTGTAAAGATCATTTAGTTCCACCACCTGCCATGGGCAGGGACATCTTCCACTAACCCAGGTTGCTCCAAGCCCCATCCAGGCTGGCCTTGGACACTTCCAGGGATCCAGGGGCAGCCTCAGCTTCTCTGGGCCACCTGCACCAGGGCCTCCTCATCTCCTCCAGCAGTTGGTGGCCATGGCCAGCAACTCCCTCCAAAATTTGGGTGTCATTCCTAATTTGTCCAAAGTGCCAGAGCTCAGCTCCTGGATCTGGGTGCCCAGGCCAAATTAATCTCCCTTAGTGAATTACACATAATGATCTGGTGAATCCTAAGTGTCCTTTAGTGAATCACAGCTAATGAAGTGCAGGGTTCTCAGATGCAGGGGCAGGGATTCACCTCCTGTCACTCATGGCCGCATGAGGGGAAGAGCTCCGGCCTCAATCTGTCCCAGCTGAGCTTGTGCAGGAATTTCAATTCACAGGATGCAAAGGCTGCTGGGCAAGGCCTCCCTCTGCCCCAGGAATTAGATATTCAGTGATTTCCAACTTGTACTCTAGAGTCCTGTTCATCAGTGGACTTAGAAGCCTTGCAGAAAGTAATGGCAGAGAAGAAAACCTACTGTCAAATTAACTCCATGATACTGTGTTTGACACAACCACTGGGAAAATGTGGGCAATGTGAAAAGAAAACCAAACTGAAATCAATGATCTGCCTGTCCATCCATGCAAAGTATTCTTCCAGCCTTCCAACGCTTTTAAGGCAACTTCTGGGTAATTTTTCAACACTTAAGAGGTAAGAACACCAAAATTAAAGAGTATCATCCTGCTGGTCTCACTCTTGTCACACAGATGTCCAAACTGCCTTGTTTGTATTTACATACTCGGCTTATATCGCACTGACACATCTCACTGGTCTACTTGGTTTGGAACTCCTGTTCCCATCTTCACGTCCCTTTGTGCACAACCATGAGATCTAGAAATAAGGCTCCTGAGGGACTTTTAGGTATTGAAAACAACTGCAGGACCTCGGAATTTTCCATTAAAACCCCAAAACAAATATTGCAAAACGTGGTATTATTGAACATGTTCCAACATTGCCAACTATCTACAACTTTTTAATGAATAACTACAGCAGGCATTATTTTGAACTGTTACCTGAGCAGGGCTTCAGTTATTTTCCCTTCTTAAAATATATTAATAAACTTACCCTGTTTAAAGATCAATTTACAAAGCAGTTAAGTAAATCAGCCATTTTAGAATCACCCTAATTTCATTCACCTCATTAATGAGTGGATATTCTCCACCACTTCATCCCCCCCACACTGCAGTAAGAGCCTCTTATCCTCTTGCACTCCTCTGGCTACCTGTAATTCAATTTGCTTCCCCCTCTTTTTCCTCGTGAAATACAATCAACTGCAAAAGTAGCAAGAAGTAAAATAAGACAGACACAAGGAGAATGATTGCGGGGGCACAGGAGAAAATCAAGATGGAAAACACTTTCCCTGAGAACACGGGCCGCGGACTGACTTTGCTGTAGGCAAACTTTGCTGCCTGTGTAGCAAAATATCCTCTACATCCCATGCTTTATCTGCTATCAATTAGCAAAACTCTCACCAGTGCCAACGGGCTGTCAAATTTCCTTGGGGAGACATCAAAAAAGAGAGAGGTAACCAAGGTAGAAGAGCTGTGCATTTTTCTCCCTGAAACTTTGCAAGCAAGACCTCTGCAAAGCTCTAATTAAGCTCAAAGTAAAAGTCACCAATTTTTTAACAACTGAATGTTAATTGCCCTTAAAACAAAGTTTCTTTAGGTCCTGACAGAATAAAAATACATAGCCCAAAGCATCAAACTTATTTACATTCCTCACACTAAGTTGGTAATCATCCCCCAAAAAGATGGTCCAATTCTACCACTCTAAAGCACTAAACCTTCATGCTCATCTTTCACGGCTCATCCAAAAGCAACCTGAGGTACCTGAGTATCAGACTGCAGGGAGAACCCTAAGGAGGTAAATAAAAAGGGATTTATTTTCCCTCCCAAACCCACAGATATAAAATATCCAGCAGGTCCCAACCAGCCCAATGCAGCACCACTCCTCCCCTTCTGAAGGGACTTTGTGGAGTGGAGACTGTTCAGAGGCAGAACTGCTCTCACCAATATTGTCTTTCTTTCTCATATCACCAAGACTTATTTAACCTTTTTTTTAATGAATTTCACCCTTCGGATGTGGGGTTCCCTCCCCATTTTGACTGTCCTGATCTCCAGTGGGCACACGTGGCCGGAGTGTTCCCTTCCCTTATTTTCCTGCATCTCACTGAGAAAAGTAAGGAAAAACACATCAAGGGTTTCTCACCTGCTCTCACAGCCCAAGCCCACGCTGATACAAGAATCATTTAGCCGGCACTTAACTTTCTAGGTGATGGAACACAGCAGAATAATCCCATAAAAACAGCTACGAGCTAAGTCCATGTCCAATTGAACTCGCAGAAGTTCAAAGCAATTCAATTACCCGTTTGGGAATAAGGCCAGACACCAGCCTTAACACCTCTAACACTTGAGAAAATGGCTCTGGACTCTTTAATGATCACAAGAAATCATTTTTTCCACTCTTCTACTCACTGTAGATGAGTAGGAAGCATTCTAGCATCACTGAGGAGATGCTCTTCTGCAGAGGTCCTTCTCCAATTCCCATTAAAATTCACTGCTTTATCTAATAAGCAAAGCTCAAGACTTATAAAACCAGTGGTGCTCTTTGATATAAGACCTATATTTGATATAATCTGCATAATATGGATGTGGGCAAGAGCCAAAGTGTTCAGAACAAGATCCTAAGTCTGGTAATTGGTTTAAGAATGATTCTGGTCGAGTCCCATCAACTGAGGAGAACAGGATGGGGAGAGATGCCAGCATTTACCCTTCTCTGACACATGGTGCAGGGTAGGACCCCACTGCACTGCACTGTCCTGCTCACAGGGACATCCAGGATTTGTCATCTCATTTATTACAGCACTAGCAATTTTTACAACATCACAGGCACCTCCTTGGTCACCATATAAATGGAAGAGCAAAATCACGACGTAAATTGTGGCTTTCCAGCTGAAATAGGTTCTTCCAAAGCACACAGCTAAAAAATCCCTTTCTACAAACCAGAGTTTTAGCCATCACAGTCTAACTGCTTGAACTCCTTAACCTGCCGGATTTTTCCTGTGTGTCTGTGCAGACAGTTCTGGTGAGAACTGCAGCCCGAACAGCTGTGGAGGTGGATGTCCTCCTGATATTAAAAACAGGCATTAAGGATGGCACTGCTACTTCCAAAGCAATGTAATTTGCTTTTCACCCAGTCTGATATTCAACCACCTAATTCACATGAAGTACTGCTCCAGATGCTTCCTACGAGAACCAGTGACTACAAAGAAACTCCACTTCCAGCTGCCCACTCTGAATTTTTTATCCCTGTTTTAGGTTATGCAAGCTTGTTTCTCTCTCCACACATATTCATGAGATCCCAAGGACCAAGCATTCATTCAGTCCCTCCTTTTCTACACAGAATCTCAGGCTGGTTTGGGTTGGAAGGGACCAACCAGCTCATGTGCCATGGGCAGGGATGGCACTGAGACACGAGGTTGATCAGGGCCCCACCCAACCCTTCACCCATCCTGAAGGATGCAGCTTACATCTTAGTTTTTAACAAGATGTTTTCACTGAGCTACAGCTGCTCCACAAACACAGCAGAAATATCACAAAGTAAATCCCAGAATCACAGATTATTTTGAGTTGCAAGGAACACACAAGGATCATCAAGCCCAAAGGCAAAGACTGTGACCCTTCCAGGGCAGCTCTAAGGCACTGCTAGAAGACAACTGGAGCATTTAGGGTGTAACAGTACCCAGTCTTCCGAAATTCAAGGTTTGGCCTTTTCTCTTCTCACTGAACAAGTGAATCTCCTTTAATTCAGAGGGTGGGGAGGCCCTGGCACAGGGTGCCCAGAGAAGCTGTGGCTGCTCCATCCCTGGAAGTTTCCAAGGCCAGGCTGGACAGGGCTTGGAGCAACCTGGGATAGTGAGCAGCATCCCTGCCACTGGAATGAGATGATCTCTAAGGCCCCGTGCAACCCAAACCATTGTGTGATTCGATGATTCACAGCAATATAAATATTTCAGAACCACCTAAAACTTTGCACCATATTAAGCAAAGCTGCCTTCAAACCAGGAGCTGATGCTGTGAATTCTGGGGCGTAACAGAGGATTAAGGATCTGACTCATCACTTATGCTCATCAGTTGCAACTCCAGTATTTTCAGAGGAGTTGTACCAGTTTTCAAGAGAGAGAGAGAGAAAAAACCTCAGGCCTGAAGTGCTCATCATGTCAACGAACACAGAGCCATCCTCATCCATACGTTTGCATAATTATCTCCTGCACTTGCATCTCTGGGTTCTGATTTTCAAAAAAAGGCCTCTACTCCCATTCATCCTGATTCACAAACAAAATGTAATTCTTGTAATGACTGCTCTCATCCCGGGGAAATGAGAGCCTCGCGCTGCAGCAAGGAGGGAAATCAGGCTCCGAGCTGAGCCACGGAGCCTCAGCGTCACCGGCTCTGTTTAGGGATGCAAAACAGCGGCTCCGGAATGCAGAGCTCTGCCACACGCCTTCGATCAAAATGGGGACAATTAATAAGAGCAGCCTGAAACTTCTGCAAATAAATCCGGCGTAATCAAATACTCACCGCTACACAAATTAGAGGAGGCAAGCTGAGAGCAGAATATCAACACATCGTTTCTTCAGGAGGCTTCAAGTTTCTCAGCTGGTTAAAGAGCCCCAAACCCCGACTCACTATTCTACACAAGCTGTTCTTCCACTTATTCTCTGAAATTCTCTGCTGATAAAATAATTTTACTGAATGCTGGCAGTGAGCGAACCCAGCAGTTCTGCCACTCGGGTGAGTAACTTAACTCTGCTTTACATCTCAGGGAAAGAGAGAGAGAACTTGAGATTGATCTTACAAGGCAAAAATATAATATAAATGGCAATTATTGTCATAATCCAAGTCTTACAAAAGGGACTGACCTCTGACTAAGCACAGGGCTGGCAGCCAGGTACTTCTGAATTCTACTCAAGGCACACACTGATTCACACTGACACCTTATCTGTCTAACCCTAACCTTCCCCACTTCCAAAATCTGGGTTTCCTGCCATTGTTGCAATTCTACAGCAACAAGGCAGGAATTCAAACTCCGAGCCTGGATTCAAGGGCAGAATGAGGGACCAGAAGGACTAACAAACAGAGAGAAAAGCTGTAGCGGCAGCTGAGCGCTGAACCAGGGCCCAAAGCCCAAGCCTGTGCCAAGAGCAAGGAGGAGCTCTTGGATTTGAGAGCCAAAGACTAAACTTTGGATGTACAAGCTCTGTAACAGCTCTCAAAGCAGGACTTGTGTGCTTTACTTACAGTAAATCTCACAAACACACTGAAATTGTGTAATCCATGTCAGGGAACAGAGCCATTAAAAAAGTTATCAATAAAACTGAGACATAGGCCTGCCGTAGACACCAGACTGGCCCTGGATCCCTGGAAGTGTTCAGGCTCAGGCTGGATGGGGCTTGGAGCAACCTGGGATACGGGAAGATGTCCCTGCCACAGCTGGGGTGAAACTGGATGAGCTTTAAGGTCCCTTCCAACACAAACCATTCTGGGATTCTATGATAATTCATAATTTTTAGCCACCAAGACTACAGGGTATAGTGCTGTCTTCTGCCTCCTCCATTTAATTTCAAAATTTGACCAATCCTTTATTAAAGTCCAGGCAGAATCTCAGAACTCTTCTCCAGTAATTCTGCCACCTGAGGTATCAAAATACTGGAATCACAAGATCCCCTGTGAGGCAGGGAAGTAACACTACACTCATTTTTGTGAGCAAGACCTCCCAGAGAGGGGCTGGACTTTGGACAAGTCCAAATGACTTGTTCAAAGTCACACAGGAATTTTGCAAGAAGGCAGAACAAGAGCCTGGCCAGACCCTGAGCATTTTCTCACCACGCATACAAGGTCCATCTATAGCATCAGACATGACAAGGTGTAGGACAACTCTCAAGCAAAGCCACCACCAGGATTTCCACCACCTCTTCCACACATGAAGAAAAGGAGACATTCTGAAATATTTCAGGTACCTTCGTTCTCCTTCAGGATCTATCAGCAGCACCAACAGCCAAAACACTTCCTCAAAAGAGAAATCTGTTACTCCAGAAA
>WEIT01006665.1:217565-266814 GCA_013389985.1 Dryoscopus gambensis
CTTTGTTTGTTTTTTTTTTTGTTATTACTCCTAACCTCACTGTTTGTTAAATAAATAGTTTCATTTTCTCTTTCACCTTCCTCCGAGGAGAATTTTCTTTTCTCCCGAACCTGATAAGGAGGGAGGGGTGGCATCTCCTTTTTAGGAGACGTTCCCCTTGGACGTTTCCCCTAAATTTGGCCAAAACCATCACACTCACCTACCCCTGTTTTTGAGCTTAACCACAAAGCAAATTATTTTCCGCTAGAAAAACAGTTTGCAAGTGCAGTTTTACTGGCACAGCCTTAGTGAAGACAGAGATTACACTTGGAGAACTCAGGAACAGATAACGGTGTCTCCTTAAAGAAAATAAATCATAATAGCAAAAACCACGGGCTTCTGGCCACTGCTGCTTCCATACTGGAGTTTTATTTTAGTCAAAAGCATTTCAGAAAGAAATTAATGTCCTAATTAATGCTCTTAAAGCAACAAACATCTCTTTGTGTAACCCAGAGCCGAACTAGGGAAATTTCCTGCACGACAGACAAGACCCAGTCTACATTCCACACTGCCAAGGCCACCACTAACCCATGTCCCCAAGGGTCACATCCACACAGCTTTTAAATCCCTCCAGGGATGGGAATCCACCACTGCCCTGGGCAGCTGTGCCAAACCCTTCTGAGGAAAAAAACTTCTCCATTCAACAAGATTTTTCTTTAGGTCACTTTAGCTGTGGAATCACAAATTAACTCCTCATCTGGTTTATCTTGAAGTAAAACCAAAGGCTCAGGCAGGACATTGCTGCAGTTAAAGAAGCTAAACAAGCCAACTGAATAATCCCAGAGTCACCCACTATTTCCATGATACTTTGTCACTGAAGACAAAAGGAGAAAATCAGCTGAGTTTTCTGTTACCTGAGTTTAATTAACCTGTTTTGTGTCACATTTCAAGGACACTGGACAGGTACAGCTCAGCCTGAGGTGATTTTCTAAGCCACTCTAATTCCATTGCCTGCTCTTCAATCTGTGCTGACTTGGTAGAGTTCACACTCTGGTTCTTTTCTTCCTGTTGTTTCCCCTAAATGACAAGGCTTCAATCCAGTCCTTTTCCATCTGCATTACTCACTCTGATTTTCTTTTACTCACTCCCCAGACAGCCCTGTCACTGCTGGCAGTTAAATTCATAAGCACTGGCCTGAGAATTCAGGTAAACTTGAAGTGACAACAGTGAAACTGCCTGGTTCTATCAGAAATCATATTGGAGGGATGTAAAACATACTGATGGTCATAGCTCACTATTAACACATATTAATTAATCAACATGGACTGTGAAGCACAAGTAATCACTCCCATATTTATGGGGAGCCCAACAGAGATAAATCTGTGTCGGGTACAGGACTTCATTTTAGATAAATTCTTAATTCCTGTGAGGCCAAGATCAAGCATTCTGTGTTCACACCATGCCTCAAACTCCTCTCCAGCACTGACTCTCATCCTACTGAGGGTAAAACTGAGGCAGTGAAATGATAACTGCACCCAGGTGATTCCTACTCTTAGGAGTAACCCAACTACTCTCTTACCATGGTAGGTTTGCAACTGTTCAATCTTACTCTTAATCACTATTAACATTCAAACTTTTGAAAATTTTTTAAGGCTCCATTTTCTTCTTTCCCTTTCACAATCCCATCTACCCCTTTTAAAAGATATCTGTGGTTTAATCTGGAAACCTTCTATTTAAATGGGTCATCCTGGCCCATTTCCTCTAATTCAATGCTCTCTAATCCCCTCCAAATAGGTTCCCCCACTTTTACCTCAGTTAAAAATTATTCACCTCTACTTCTACTGTATCATCCAGGACCATATTAACTGCACATACACTGGAATAAATCAAGGAAGCTGCTACTGCTCTGCTGGGATGTGGCAGAAGAAAACTGCACAGGGGCAGAGCATGACTGAAATCGAGCTAAAAACCAGGAAATTCAAGCTATGTAATTCCCGGTTTGGAAATTTCTGGCAAAAGCCTGACACAAAGCTGTGAGATGTCCTTGAGCTCACTCAAAGCACAGAGGAGCTCTGAGGTCACCCAGCAAACTCCGAGTTACTGGGATAACAAAGATGCCCAGGGTGACGTGGCCTTGCCTCCAAACTTCTCTCCTGCTGCGAATCAGGTCTTTAAAATTTCAAGTGGTGATTTTAACACTGAAATCCAACATACTTCCAGAGGAGGTGGCTCAAGGGACCGCCAGCAAGTAGGAAACCACTGGTTTTGAACAGAACACTAAGCCACCGGCAATAGAAAATAACTAATTAATGGCTTTTTGAAATCCATTGGAGTTTGGTTTCCAACATTAAATCCCTGGCAGTCATTTTTTTTTTGCTGTGACTCCCTCTACAGAAGGCTGTGACTGCACTGCCACTTGCACTATGAATGTCCAAGGATATTTCATCCTTGAAATAATCCATCTGGGAAAATGTGATGCATTCAGAGCAGCCCAGTTCCTTGCTACCTATTCTGCAGAAAAGGTTCCTCTTTCCAGCTCAGTCTGAGAGAAGGAACAATCTGAAGTCAAGAGGTCAAAGTATCCCAGGGATCTGATAGCCAGGGGATGAACAGTTGGTTGTGCCTGTAACAGGGATATCGGGAACAGCAATACAGGACTGGCCAGTGGGAGATGAGTGACAGCACAGTGCAGGTCAAGCCCTTCCTTTCAGCCTGACAAGTTCCAAAACCTGAATTCATTTGCTTATTTATTGAAGAAACAGCATGGAAACCAATTAAATTAAAGATATATGATAGAAGTCATTTAAAGGAACAAACTAATTTCAAATTCCAGGATGAGATTTGGACAACATCGATTTGCACTGGGGTTCAAGGTACCTGAGCTGCCTGAACCAACACATCCAGTTCCTGGGGTAGGTGAGGTGCCCCAGGTTTTTTGTCTCTGCCACAGGACACTAAACTGATGGTGGCTCATCCCTTTCAGCAAATCTAGAGTGGTGCTAAACTCTCTACCCCTCTTGTATGTTCAGTGGCTGTACGGAGATCTCTCTTTTCACTGACTTTTCTCTGATCAAGGCTGGGTTTCTAAGAACTGCATCATTTTCCTTCTGCCTCTGTCCTTCTGTCCTTCCTGGTGACAGAAATGTAGAAGCATGAACAATACATCGGCCAGACCAAGTGAGGAATTCAGTGCTACTACTCCCTGATTTAAATGTCCACTTATTTCACTATTCCTGGTTTAAATGTCTTCCCTGGTTTAAATATTCCAGTAAACCAGTGGAAGTCTCCAACTCAGCCAACTGCTCATAATCACTGTAACCACTTCTTTTAGACAATTTAACAGAAAAATACCACAAAATCACTCCCAATTATTATGAGTTTCTTTAGCATGTACTTACACTACTGGAAAAGTTCTGAGCATACTTTACATGAGGATGGGACGTTACAAAGCCTCTTGAGGGTCTTCAGTGTTATTCACCATTCTGTAAGACACGAGGAAAAGATCCAACAACATTAGAGATGTCTCTGAGAGGCAAAGAGATCCAATCACATCTTTCTGGATAATGTGTCACTAATCCAGACCCACAGACTTCAATGCACACGGCAGATTCTTACGGAGAAAGTTGATGTCTGGTGTTGTAATCAGTCCAGAGACAAAAATTTAAATTACAATTGATTTCTTTTGGCCACAAGTAAATTAATCTATGCAATCATTTAGCCTTATGACAGTTACCTACCCTTTTAACTCACAAAAGCTATTAAAAGGATTATTTGGCCAACATCCGCAAAGAGCTCAGGAGACAGGTACTGTGTTCTGAGGAGGAATGACCTAATAGAATTTTCCTCAGCTATCACTGCTGATGTCTTCCTCCACAAACTAACATGGACTGAAAAGGCTCCAAAAGTCAAACTATAAACCAACAGGAAAGGGAAAAGGCAGGATGGGAGAGAAAATGAGTGGATACAGTAGCACAGGGAGCTGCGTGGGATAATTTCCTCTGCTCCATCTGTAACATCAGCAATCATGGATTGCTAATCCATGGAGAGCAATCATGATGGACACATCCTGGCTCTTCTCAGTGGTTAAATATTACCACTGAGATATTAAAGAACGGTGCCTATATTTTTAATTTCTGCTTCCTCCCTCAACACCTGCTGAAGATGCTGGGGAAGAACTGCACCTCTCCCAGGTGGAGCACGCTGGGCACACGGGGACCGCAGAGTCACAGAGCTGGTTAGGCTGGAAAAGCCATCAAAGATCACAGAATCCTGGAATGGTCTGAGGTGGAAGGGACCTTAAAGCTCGTCCCATTCCACGCCCCATGCATGGGCAGGGACACTTTCCACTAGCCCAGGCTGCTCCAAGCCCCATCCAGCCTGGCCTTGGACACTTCCAGGGATCCAGGGGCAGCCACAGTTTCTCTGGGCACCCTGTGCCAGGGCCTCACCACCCTCACAGGGAACAATTCCTTCCCAATATTCCATCTCTCCCTGCCCTCTGGCAGTGGGAAGCCTTTCCCCCTTGTCCTGTCCCTCCATCCCTTGTCCCAAATCCCTCTCCAGCTCTCCTGGAGCCCCTTTAGGCCCTGGAAGGGGCTCTGAGGTCTCCCTGGAGCCTTCTCTTCTCCAGGTGAACACCCCCAGCTCTCCCAGCCTGGCTGCAGAGCAGAGGGGCTCCAGCCCTTGGAGCAGCTCCGTGGCCTCCTCTGGTTTCACTCCAACAGCTCCCCTGTGCTAAAGAGCCCAGAGCTGGACACAGAACTTCTCAAGAGGTCTCACAAAGGAGAACACAGGAGGAGAATCACCTCCATCAAGACCATCAAGTCCAACTGTGACCCCAGCACTGCCAAGGCTACCACTGGCCCATGTCCCCAAGTGCCACATCCACATGGCTCTTAAATCCCTCCAGGGATGGTGATACCATCTTTATGTGTCTCTTTTTCCTGTTTTCCTCCATGAAAAAACTCAGGAACTTTCAGGACCAAAGGCTGGGCTGAATGAGCTTTCCCAGAAGTGGCAGCATTCAGCTTTGGCTACCAGCTTTCCTGGGAGGTTTAAGCCTGTCCACAAGAGCCTTCTCCCACCCAGCCGCGGCCAGGGAAAGCTCGGGGTGTTTCCAGGGAGGGGAGATGCAGAGTGTTGGCTGCTGCTCTTCCAGAACAACTCATTTGGCCCACACTGAGGTCCTGAGCTGCCTCTTTCTCTCGGGGAAGAGGTCACCAAGACAAGTGATCCCAGCAGACCCTCACAGGTCACGTTCTGTGGGCTGGGAGAGAATCAGTGACACCAAACCACCAATGGATGGAAGAGCCAAACACCCAGGTCCCTCCCTGTCAGCCACCCCAAACCTTTTAAGAGAGACTCCCCCACCGAACCCCTCCTCTGTCAAATCTCTTTAACTGCATTTTAAACATATTCCCCGAGGCAGTCACAAAAAATATGAGATCATGCTGTTGACTTCTTGCCAAATTTTACTACAGAGAGCCGTTTTGTTTTCCAAAGAGGAACAAATTAGACTTAAATATATACAAACTTTCTGAAGGTCAGAGGGGCTAATGATAGACAACTGGATTCCTCAGAGAAAGATCTGCTTCCAGGGTGAGGAGTGTGGATGTAGTGAAGAAGAAAACCCAGAAAGGAAAGAAAAAAATCACCTTCCATCACCATGAAATGCAGGATTAAAAGTAGAACACGAGGAGATGAGATAAGAGAAGCAAAGAAAAGGCTGCAGTAACTCAGGTTTTGAGATGACAAAGGCAGGAGGATGATATTAGTGATAGCAGTGAAAGAGGAAAAAACTGGTATGGACCTCAGAGGTTTTAAGTGAAGAGCCATTAGGATCTAGACCAAATCTGGGACATGATTAGAGGAGGAAAATGAGCTTTTCCAAGAGACTCCAGATCTGTGAGTGCAGACAGAGGACAATGGGATTTCAGCAGAAATAAACAGCAGCAAATTCATGAGAAAATAGGGAAAACTCTCCATTTTTGCTAGGTTAGTGTCAGGCAAAATTATTACACTCAGAATGCAACCACAAACTAACTATCCCAGCCTGGGTAAGGAAGGACAGGGAACGCTCAGGTCTGCCCTGGGAGCAGGGCTGGCGAAAGGAAACGCAGTTGCAGAGAAAGGAGAGGAAGCTGCTGCTTCCTCCGGCCGCTGCCAGCCCCGAGCGGCCGCTATTGAAAAGGGGCACAAACAGGCTTTGACTCCACGTTGGTCTAAAGTTCAGTGGCACAGAAATACCTTCCCCACCCCCAGACACATGTGAGAAGCTGCTTCAGTGCTTTTGTTACTTAAGTGCACATCAGGCGGGGAACAAGCAAACCCTTCGCCTAAAATCTGAGTCAAAAAAATTCAAGCCTGACCAACATGAATTCCATCGGCAACAAATCCTGACTCCGAACCGTGACTCAACACCCCTCTTTGCCTCAGTCTCCTTTCACCAAAGCAGTCTGAGCACAGCAGCCAAGGCAGGTGTCACCACTCTCTGCGGTGATATGGGAGTAAGAACTCACAAACCTTTGCCCTTTTCGCATTATTCATTAAATAAATTATCTGCTAACCCAGGGAAAACACAACCAGCTCCCCTTCCTATTTCTGGTACAGACAATAAAAAAAAAAAGAAGCCACTATTAATATGGAAATCATGGCTGCAGTTGTAGAATCAGATGTAATGAACAATCTTGTCCCCAGCTTAAGTTGCTATAAAGGCAGCTTAAATTTACAATGGATGAGTCTTCATGGCAATCTGTTTTTCAGATATTAAAAATCTCATTTTCTCGGTGCCAAGGACAAGTGGAAGTGTGAAGCACTGGAGTATCAACTCTGCATTTGTCTCACTTGACATGAAATCATTCTCATTTTAGTTCTGATTTTTAATACATTCTTGGGATCCACTTCAGTTTTCTTCATTTCTCACTGTGTGCAATTAAATGTTTTGAAGTAGAGTTCACCCTGATCCACAACACCCTGCAGAAGGCAAGGAGAAAGTCACTTGGTAAAGATGAGGCTGATATCACTTGTTTGGAAGAGAAACTCATTTTCTCTTTTAATTTCTGAGTGACTCACATAGTATTAAAAAAAAAAAAAGGCCATCACTTTGTATTTCACTAATACCTTCCTTGGTGAGGTCTTAAAATGGGCTTCACAAATAACAAACTAAAAGCTTTAGTCCTTGGGGAAGACAAGTATCACCACTTTGACACAAGGAAAACATGAACAGAGGGGCTGAGTTCTTGGCTTAAAGCCACCCAGGGCAGTACCAGTGGCTGAACACAGCAGAGGCCCCACGACTACAGTTGTCTCAGCACTCCTGAAATGCAGAACCACCAAGGCCCAGCCTGGTGAAGAAATTCAGCCCTGAGAACAAAGTTCTACCACTGCTGAACTCGCAGTAAAGGCAGATTCCCAACTCCATGCACAATTACAAACGAAGACGCTCCCAGAAATAGCAAAAATTTAAAAATTTAAGTCTTTTACTCAATGTACAGCTTAAGGTCTGTAGCAATTGTCAGGTCTTCTGGGTGGACCCTGTGCACGTGTGCATACACATGTCCACAAACGCGTCAGGGGAGGTTCAGGTTGGACATCAGGAGGAATTTCTTCATGGAAAAGGTTGTTAACCACTGGAAAGGGCTGCCCAGAGGGGTGGTGGAGTGCCCATCCCTGGAGGTGTTCAAGGCACAACTGGATGTGTCACCCAGTGCTCTGGTCTGGCTGACAAGGTGGTGATCCGTCGAAGGTGGGACTCATTCCAACTGGAGGATTTTGGAAGTCTTTTCCAACCTAAATGATTTTGGATTCAACTGGCTTCTCTGCACTGAGGCCAGTGTGAAGTAAAGCTGTTACCTGGTTTAACTTCTGTCCCAGGACATCTTGCCTCAAAACCAGCAAGAGACTGAGGATCCATCCACTCCAGTTGATTCTGGTGATTAATCACCCTCTCCATTATGAATTTGTACCTGATTTCTACTTTGAATGTGTCTGGCTTCACATTCCAGACAGGAGCCTTCCTTTGCCAGCTCCAAGGCCTTTATTCCTGGGAGATGTTCAGACAGGCTCTTATTTACCCAGTGCTTTTAAAACTCCAGGTACTGCGTTTGTATCAAAACTTAAATTCATCTGGGTACACGCACAAAAGTAGGACTAGTGTCCAAAATACTGGAGCTAATCTAGGACTCTCTAGCCCATTTTCCCAAAATAGGTATATTAGGGAAAAAAAAATTTAAAAAAAGCTCTGCCATATGACTTGAGGATGTGTTTTATTTGTGCCCTGGGAAGCAAGGCTAGGAACCTTCTCCAGGCACTGCCACCTCCTGAGCACACCCCACGGCTTGGTGACGTGCAGCATCCAGTTCCACGTGGAAATCCTTTTAGCCAAGCTCCCTGCTCAAGCAGGGCCACCAAAGCCAATTTTTCAGGACCATGTCCAGAGTATTTTCAAAATTTAAGACTTCATTTTCTCTGAGCAACCTGTGCTAGTGAGTGGAAAGTTGCAAGAGACCACACTTTTCATGAACACAAAAATCCTTGAGAAAAAATGCTCAGAAGTCACCTCCAGCCAATGCTGTTTTCATTCTTACTACAACTGTGTTTTATACCAAACCTTTCACAGTACAACCCTGGAGCAGGCCATATTTTGGGATTATGGTGAGGGAATGCAGCAGCTCCTTGTCAAGTTAACAAGTTTACAATTTTTTTATGGGACCCTCTTTTTTCTCAGAACTCTCTGAGGGGAAAACATCGACATAAGCCTCTCTCCTTTAGAAAACAAATACCTCAATCTTATGATAAAGCCACAGGTTATCATTTATTACAGGTAAAGGGAAAAAAGCGAATCAATAACTTCTTCTACAATGCACCCTGCAGCACATTTGCACAGGACATTTAGCCAAGAATCACAGTCAAAACTGTTTCTCCCTTCTTTTCCTGCTCAAATCCCACGCAAAAGAAACCTCCTTGCCCAAATTTACTGGAATTTCCTAGAGCACACAGCAGAGGCCAGGCTCCATTTTGAAGCAGACTGGCAACAGATCCCACTACAGAAAAACTGAGGTCACAAAACCATGAAGTTTCCCAAACTCCAAGGCTTCCAGAAGGGCAGAAACGGCCATCTGTATTTCACTGGAAAGGACCCTGAGTTACTCCAGAAGTCCCAGAGATCCATCAAAGGCAACGCAATCCCAGTAAGAGGATGTAATTTAGTGTTGCTTTGTCCTTAATGGCAGCTGGAAATGAAATGCTGTCACCACGGCACCTCTGCAGACACCTTTGAGCAGAGCACACGGGTTGTATTTTGGTTATTGCTTACAAATGAGCTTCCAGCACCTACACTCCTGTATCTCCTGGATTGCTCCATGTTGTCCACTCCAATCACGGCTAAAATTTTGCCTGGAATCAAAGACCAGATTTGAATTGGCTTTTCCAGCCAAAATTACATGTGAATGTCACCAGCAGGACAGCGAGGCACAAACTCCTGACTTGCAGGGGCAGCCAGTGGCTGCTACAACCCCATTTCCTTAGGGATCAAACAGGTTCTCAGCCACCTCAGACCAGTTTGACCACTGAAATGGGGGAGGAAGAGTGAGTTTGGAGCCCTCTGACTCCTACAGAGCCACAAGAGGCAAGACAGACCCTGGAGCGGAACTGAGATTTAAAGCCCCTACATGACACCCACAGGGATTGCACCCTGAACTCCAGGTACACCCTAAGGAACACACCTTCAACCCCACAAAACTGATGGGCGGGACATTGCCAAGTCCTTGAGTCCAAGCCCAGGCCAAACATACAATAAATGAGAGGCTCGTGCAAAAACCATCCCAATTAACACCAATTACCTTGAGAGTTTTCTCTGAGGGATACAGGGACACAGGAGCTCTGGACATGCCGAGTGAAATGAGGTGCTCTATTGCCAAACACAACGTCTGCATGCCATGAATCCACCTCCACTGCAGACCGCTCGTCCCAAAGAGGATTCAGGAGTCCACTAGGAAGAGGAACTCAACAGATTCTGTGGAGGTCATGGTTGGGAAAGGGCAGGGTCAACAAGGGGCACTGCAGAACACACAATAGCTCCAAGAAATCAGTGTTCATCCAGCTAGACAGGAAGGGACCGTCCTTCATCCATGACTCTCCAGGGAACACTTCAATAGATGCCCCAAACCCTCTTTAGTGGAATTCCAGAAACTGCACTTGGCATCGGGTCACTTGACAGAGGGAGATTAATAGCAAGACAAAGGCTTTGAAATGTGTTGACTGAATCAAACTTGATTTCCTTTTTATTCGACTTGATTTTAACTTTTCCTGTGCCAAATCAGGGAACACTTCCAAAAACTGCATTTTTTCATGGAGCGGTCCATTATGCTTGGAATTTGCATCTGCATGGATGTAAAACCCTTGGCAGGCACAGAGAACTGCAACTACACAATCCTGTGATGGTATAAAGATGCTCAGCACAAGATGCACACTCAGGTGAATTGAGTTGAAGAACCTGTACCCAGTTGCTGACCCAAAAAAAGAAACCAGAACTGTATCTGCCATCGTTTGTACCAGGAACAAGCAAGAGAAACAAGTCATGCCTCACAACCCTTTATTTTTGCACTGCTGTATGGCACAAAAAAAAAATATTAAGAGGAAAGTGGTATCACCTGCCAATAGCAAATTCACTGCATAAAATTTAAGTATTATCTGTTTTAAAACCGGTTTTGGATTTAAGATCATCATTCCTTTTTCCCAAAGAGGAACGTGATAAAATGCTGTACAAACAATAAACTCGGTAGGAGCTTTACAAAATAAAAACTGGTGCTCTGAAAAGTGCTGCAAGTTCTCAGTTACTCGTAATAAAGTAAGAACGCAGCCCTTTTTCATCTCCCAAAAAAGTCTGCATAAAAATTGTGCCATGAAAGGAGGCTGAGAGCAGGGTGGTGTCACCAGGGTGTGCCCTCTGCTCACAACTGCTGGAGGTCCCAGGGCACCCATCTGTTGTTCACTTCAGAACACGAGGAGCTACCAGAGCATCCTGAGTCTGCGAGGGATGCTGGAACAGGGCTGGGATGTGGCAGACGTGCCCCCACTGCAGCAGCACAGATCAAACACATCCCCTTGCCCCGCTCCACCCCGTGCCCTTGTCAACCTGTTGTGCTCTAAATATCGATCTGTGGCTCCACCGTCCTTTTCTGCTTCCCCTCTTCTTCCTCCCAGCTGACCTGGACTTTGATCAGCTTCCCCTCTAAAGGAATTATCCACGGCAAGCAAAGAGGCCGATCAAAGTTTCCTTTTTCACAGCTTTGCCACAAAGCCTGGGGGGCTCTCCCACCCCTGCAGAGGAACACGGAGCAGCAGAGGCAAGGGAGAGGATGAGCTTTTAGTCCAAGGTAAAGCTGTACTCTGGTGACTTTATACCAGAGACTTCATCTTGTTTCTACTCAGTGACTCGTGCCGAACAGACAGAGATGACTTGTCCCTGCCCAGGGCAGGGGTTGGACCTGTGACTGGGCTGAGACTCAGCAGCTCGCTCCATGTGTGACACCCAACCTGCTGAGCTGCAGCTGGGGAGCTGCTGATACCCTGAGCACAGAGTACTCCCAAAGCTACTTGAGACAAAATACTAATTCCAAAGTCAAGCGTCAGAAAATCATGGAATCACAGGATTTCTGTTCTGGAAGGGACCTTAAAGCTCATGCAGTGCCACCTCCTGCTACGGGCAGAGTCACCTTCCACTATCCCACGTTGTTCCACGCCCCATTCAACCTGGCCTTGGACACTGCCAGGGATCCAGGGCCAGCCACAGCTTCTCTGGGCCTCCCCACCCTCACAGGCAACAATTCCTTCCCAACATCCCATCCAATCCTGCCCCCTCGTATTTGGAAGCCATTCTCCCATTTCCTGTCCCTCCATCCCTCGTCCACAGTCCCTCTCCTTTTAAGAGAAGGACTTTTCTCCCTCTCTTTTTTCTTTTAAGGCCCTTCATATGCCCTACTCAACACTTTCATCCCAACAAATAAATGAAATATTCCTAAGCACCTACTAGAAACAAGTAACATTCAAACAAACATCCACTGGGTGCTCCAGCAGAACATTCCAAGAGCAAGCACAGTCACTTCCCCTACCCTAGCCCAGACCACACACCCAAATGGAGATCACTCGCCAGCTAAATATTATTCTTTCAAAGGCCTTCTCCTGCTTAACATATTAACAGGATTTATAGGAGTGACTGTCTGGAACACTGCTTAACAATGCTAATAGCTGAGTTCCAAGAAATCAGTAGTTTGGCAATTACAAATCCAGCAATACACGCTGAAGTATGTGCTCACGCTTGCTAAACCTGTAATCCGAGTTCTCTTTTTTTTTTCTTTCCCTCCCCATAATAAGTGGTTTAAATTTAGTAGGAATGATTCACTTGCTGCAGGTTCACTTGCTTTATTTCTTTTCCCTTTTTTTTTTTGCACTTGGAATCCATCTTGGATGACATCTAACAGGAAGATTGGAGAGGGGAGGCAGAACCTGGCTTTTTAAAGAAAAGCCAATCTATTACACTAAGCTTCTTCTGCAATTTTAAGTTAAGTATCTTCATAACTCCAATTTTCTCCTTCAATAAGCAGCAGATACAAGACACACACAGACCCAAGCAGGGTTCTAGGGATGCCTGTGCTCTAAGCTGGGTCCAGGCCAAGGAATAGACTATTCCCTGTGGTATTAACACATATTCCATTCCCAGATGTTCTGCTCCGGCACTGGGACCCCAGAATCCCTGCACCACTGAGGCTGGAAATGACCTCCAAGACCATCGAGTCCAATCTTTGACTGATCCCCACCTTGTCACCAGCCCAGAGCACTGAGTGCCACATCCAGTTCTTCCTCCAACACCTCCAGGGATGGGGACTCCTAACCTCCCTGGGCAGCCCTTTCCAATGCCCGACCACCCTTTTGTTTAAGAAATTGTTCCTAATATCCAATCTAAACCGTCCCTGGTGCAACTTGAAGCCATTTCCTCCTGTCCTGTCTGTTTTCACCTGCGAGAAGAGGCCGATCTCCACCTGGCTGCACCCTCCTGTCAGGGAGTTGTAGATCCAACTGGGACCCTCCTGTGCCACTCTTGACCTAACCAGGCTGAGCAGCACCTTTGCTTTGCATGAGCCAGGCTGGAGGACAAGGAATCACGGGATCCCAGGATGGTTTGGTTGGAAGGGGACTTAAAACTCATCCAGGGCCACTCTACCTGCCATGGGCAGGGACACCTCCCACTACCCCAGGTTGCTCCAAGCCCTGTCCAACCCGGCCTTGGACACTTCCAGGGATCCAGGGGCAGCCACAGCTTCTCTGGGCACCCTGTGCCAGGGCCTCCCCACCCTCAGAGCCAGGAATTTCTCCCCAGTGCAGAATCTAAACCTCCTCTTGTCCTACGCAGAACTCTGCCAGGTGGCTTTTGACGCATGGAAGGGGCCTGGGAAGGAGGGAGGTGGCAGAGCAGGTGACAGCTTTGGGACAGCACCGGAGGATTATTACGGCGAAACTCTGCTAAATTTATCAGCAGAGCAAAGTAGGTGGGTCAGAACATCCCTCCAAGAGAAATCCAGATTTGGAAGCATAGCCCAAGTGACAAGGTATACGTTCAAGTAGGTATAAGCACAAACATAAGGGCTTCAAGCAAGAACGTTCGGAGAATTTGGAGCTTCCCTTCCCCCCTCACACATAACATATTCAGCCAAAAGCATAACACAAGCCTACAATGGAAAATACTCTTTAGGAAACAGGTAAGGAAAATAAATGGATGCACAGAGAGCTGAACTGACCTCCAGTCTCAAGTGAAATTATTTAGGAAGCTCGGGACCAAATATAGACTGAGCTATCGGCCTACACACTTCACCTGTGAGTGGGCTGAGACTCAGCAACTCATTCCATGTGTCACACCAAGCCTGTGTATTTCCTGAGCACACAGAACTGTCAGAGCTCTATAAACCAAAATACTGATTCCAGTGTCAAGATCTGTACAATCACAGAATCCCAGAATAGTTTGGAGTAGAAAGGTGCTTTAAAGCTCGCCTCATTCCAACCTCGACACTTTCCACTCCCCCAGGTTGCTCCAAGCCATGTCCAGCCTGGCCTTGGACACTTCCAGGGATCCAGGGGCAGCCACAGCTTCTCTGGGAAACGTGGGCCAGGGCCTCACCACCCTCACAGCCAACAATTTCTCCCTGAATCCAGCCTAAACCTACTCTCTCTCAGAAAGAACCATTCAGTAAGACGAGGACAAGAAGCTGAAGTTGTATTATGGAGACTTCTGAAAAACCGATGAATTTCATTGGGCTGTGACAGAGTTCTGCTGAATCTTCGAACAGGAAATCCAGCTTCAGCTGTGGGTATGTATTGGAAGTGTTGATAAAAGCCAAAATTGCAGAACATTTGGAAATGCATAATTTAGTAGAGGACATTCAGTACAGATTCATAAAAGGAAGGTCATGCCTGACAAATCTGCTGAAATCCTTTTTATTATACGACCAAATCGTTAGGTTAGACAAGAGTGAAACAGTGGACATAAGTTATCAGGATCTCAGGAAAGCATTTGATTTTGTACCACTCAGGCTGATTTACAAAGTCATAAAGTATTGTGCAGGGAGAAGGAATTGAAATGGATTAAAGAACATTTTAGGGATAGGCACAAAGGCAACAGAGTGAGTGGAAGGAATCTGAAACAGAGAGGTTTAAAGGTCAGGCTGCTGCTAAAGGCATAAAAACGGGCTCTGAGAATAGTAAAACTTGAGCTCAGCTACCATTTGAGAGGCAAGAACACCTGGATTTGGTGGCAGAACTGCAGAAGGGTATTACTAGTGGTGGTAAATTTGGAGGAAATCAGGTGTAGAAAGGTGGCACTTGCAAAGGTGCTGCACCAACCTGTGGGATTCACCTGTGCTAGAGCTGAGGTGTGAAGGGACCTTCTGGCTGGGAATCCACACTCATTTCAAAGAGGATTCAGTAATTTTATGGTCATTAATAAAATCTGCAGCTCTGCATGCTGTGGTAATGATTTGGGTAATTAAATCTGAAGCTTCTGGGAATTAAGCTGATGGCCTGAAAGGGTCAAAAAGAAAACTCCTCTGGTGCTTAATCAGAGGAATAGCTTTGCAAGCTGGATGGGTGCTTTAATTGTCCGATACTGGCCACGCTGCGACACACAAAGCTACATCCAGTGGATCTCTGGGCTGATCCAGCTTGACTCTCCACAGAAATCACCACGATTTCATTCATGTAGGACCCACCAAAAGAAACCAGCGTGGCTTTGTTAGCCCCTCTCAGACAATTCTGCACAGACAAAAAGAACTCCCACTCATCCCAAGGTTTTCCCCGGGGCTGCTGGTAACATTTTCACCTGAAAACTGCCAATTATTCTCGTGGCTGGTAGGCTGGACACGAGCTCTGTTGCTTGATGATGATGCGAGGAGTTTTTATCCTTTGTCTTTTCTTTCCTAAGCGAGCAGCAAATCTTTACAACAATGTCCTCGTGAGCCGGGGTAAAATTCCCCACAGAAAACTGAGCCTCAGCCACTGCTACTTGGCTCAAGGTCAGCTGGGATAAAGATGAGAACAGAACGAGGATCTTCTGATTCCCACTCCTGTGCCCTGAATTCCAGGCCACAGTGCTGCTGCCACCACCTGTGGGGACAGCCTTTCAATCTTGAAGGCTGTCAAAAGCCAGCAGCTTTTCTAAGCACTAAAAATCACTTTAAATAAACTTCAGTTTGAAAAAAAAAAAAAAAAAGTTAGGGGAGAACAGGTGGACTCCTGTGACACCAGAATTCTTCAATGCACAAAGAATCTTTCATCTCACTGTTCTACACGGCACCTTTAAATATTCTTCTACATAAAGGCATGATATGCGAGAGCAAAAGAATAACTGAGAAACAGTAATCCCTAACAGATCAACTGTGCTTTATCTACACAGATTCTGCTTTCATAAAAGCACAGAGGAAAGGGGGAAAAAAAAAAGAAAGTACATTCTTATTGTTTTCTGAAGCTTAAAATAACCACAAAGTGAGAAAAATCAAAGCTGTTCCATAGAACAACTAGGAAAAAAAAGTCTCACTGAGCATTTGAGAAAGACAGTAAATGGCAGAAGATGGAATTAGAGATTTAGTGAGTGCCATGGTCACCATGCTCAGATCCTAAATTCGGTCTGTGCTTAAACCAGGGTGGTTAAACAGAAGGATCTGCTAGAATGTATGTGCCCCATATCTAATTATAGCTGTCACTGGCAGGAAAGGCTACAGTTCTGGCTGCCATTACATCCTCCATTTTCACTTGCTAAGTTCTCTGAAAACTTCTCTTTTTTTTCCATATATAATGCAAGTGGATGCAGGCGATACCTGCAGGAAACCTGCTAACTGTGAGCCAGTCAGAAGGGAAAGGGATGGAAAGAATTAGGAAGAAATCAACTGTACTGAACACAGGCAGAGTTGCCATCAATTTATTCTCGAAGCTGATTGATTATGGAGTTTTTGCACTTTCAGAAACAAGCAGGAAATGCAGTATCTCCTATAGCTGGTTTTGAACCAAACACTTGTGCTCGGCTTTAACACAAGGTTCAGGCTGGTGCTGGGGGAAGCAGTAGGCAAGTGGCCAAAATAAGAGCTAAAAACTATTAATTTATTCCCCACATTCATATATTTTGTGTATTTTGAAGCATTGAGCTGTTCTGTAACACGAATAGGCTGCTGAGCTGGTTCTGCTCCCAAAATCAACCAGCGCCACATCAGGGTTTGTCCAAACCCTTTTTACCTCAACCTGTGTGATCTGCTGGAATGACAATCCACAGAAAACAACTCTGTAACCCCCCAAACTTCTCCCTAACCCCAAAGCTTCCCAGCCACGACGCAGCTTATTCCCTAAAGCCCCTCTGCAGCAGCATTTTCTTGGAGCTGTTCTCCTGAGTGGAGCTCTCCACCCTTTCCTACAGCCAAGGACCTGTGAGGTACCCACTTGCTCCTGCCCAAAGGGGTCAGGTACCAGCTCGGAGGTTCAAAGGGATCCTCTCAGAGCAAGGCTGACTTGGCCTTCAAAGCTGCAGCCCAGTGTCGAAAGGAGATAACCAGAAACCATCCGAGCAATTATTCCAGCCCTGCCTTTCATCATTTCCAAACACGTCTTTCACCCTGTGTTTCAAAGATCTGGGAAGATTCTTTGTATTTTGCCATTCAGACTCCTGGAAGGAGGTTTGAATTTATAGGTTTGTATATTTTTATGTATGCATTTTATTTTAAACCCAAACAAATGGTGGAGTCCGTTAATCTCATCCCATTCAGTCGCGCTCGAAAACAAGACAAGCAGCGGTTGGAGACAAACTCAGGACCCTGGCAGATTTACACACGTGTCATTCAGATATGAATGAAAGTTACAATAACTGTCAATTAAAAATAGGTGTAAGATCTTTATGTGGCGCGGATGCTTCCATCCCTCGATTTCCAGATGAGCCAGCAGCATCCTCCCAAAATATACTTCAAGAGTCGTGGCTGTACCATCAAGGAACTGCATTTTCCCCCTGCAACACTGGCTGCTAACAAGTAAAATTCAAAAATATCTGTGCAATATCTCCTGTGCATCAGTGACAAAACAACGAGCTGCTGTTAACAAGCTTCCAATTTTAAGGGCAATGAAAGAAAAAACCAAATACTTTTAATTCACACACGACTTCCACTTTGATTCTGGACTTCTGGGTGAGATTCCAGGCTTTCTCCAAGCGCATGGATATTGAGCGAAAGGACAGCCAAGCCATTCAAAAATGGCTACACCCCAAAATCCAGGTGGGAGTGAGTGTAAAGCCTTTCCTGCAAGCTTTTAGACCCATCCCAATCATCACCTTGCAGTTTTTCTTTGAGCTGGACAGGTCCTGACTTGGAAAGTTGCTCTTCCTGTCTGAAAACTAAAAATTTTTACTCCATTTGCTCAAGAGAGGTATCCAAGTTTGGAAATTGGATGTCCACCAGAGGACTGGAGGATACATAAATCAACACATTGGTCCTAAAATGTAAAAGCTACTGTTTAATGCAATATGCCAAAAATAAAATGTGAGTTCCTCTAGACAGTCTGCAACAGGCAATTATCTAAAAAACAATTTTTCACAAAGTTCTGCACATTCCTGCTGACCAACAATTCTGCTGCCAAGCACAGGAGACGGGAGGATGAGTTTTTATCTTTTTAGTTAGTTCTAAGAATATTATCCAAAACACTGACTTAAAGAAAGGGGTACTTTCAACTTCATTTATTACTTAGTTCTTTATGATTCTTTATACCCAGTTGATAATGCACTGGCTCACTTATCTCCTGTATAAATCTCTGTCACCATCCACCCAAGGATACAATTTGTTAAGCCAGTTTAACCCCTGCTGAAACACGACTTAGCACTGAAAGCACAGCCAAATCCCCATGCCTGAGGTCAGTCACAGAATTTAAACAACTCCTGGAAGACATTCCAAAGTTACAGCAGCAAGACTGCTGCAAGATCCTTTAGAGAATAGACAGCACCAAAGTCACGGGCTACGAGTTCTCTCTCATCTCGTAGCCAAAATAGATGGACCTTCCTAGACTGACTTTGTATTAAAAAAAAAAAATCTGATTATCACAGAATTCTGGGATGGTTTGGGCTGGAAGTGACCTCAAAGCTCATCTCATTCCACCCCCCTGCCATGGGGACACCTTCCACTACCCCAGGCTGCTCCAAGCCCCATCCAGCCCAGCCTTGGTCCCTTCCAGGGATGGAGCAACCTGTTCTCCCTTTTCCCCTCTTGCTGGAACTGGATTGCAAATAATGAGCTCTCCAGGAGAGGGGTGATGGAAACAGTGAAATACCCGGATCACTGGAAAGGGTTAATAATTACACAGTGCTGGTTGGTGCCCTGCAGTTCTCACCAAGGATCTGCACCAACAGAACCATTTCAGGATTTGAAAAAGAAAAGGAGAAGTGGGTTGACTCTGACAGTCTCTTTTTTAAGGACCTCCTTTAGGAACCAAACCAGAAAGTGAAACATCTTAGCCATTCTCCCAATGTCCTCACACAGTTCACATTTGCTCTTATTTCAGTTTCAGCTCTTGGAGTCAAATGATTGGAAGAGAAAAAATAAAAGCTGAGAGATGTAAAGTAAATAAATACATCATATACCTTCCTATGCCCTTCACTTTGCCAAACTCTGACTTAAAAAGAATTTATTTGGTATATCTGATGCTGTAAATAACAAAAAGCAGTTAATATCAAAAGACTACTCAGCCTTAACACTTTGGAATATAAAGGTCTTGGCAAAAAACCAAATAGGACTGGTCTAAAAAGCTCTCCTGACCTGTAAAAAATTAGTTTGGAGCCACCTCTACCTGTGATTGAGACTGATCAGGCAAGAACCAGCAAGGGCCTTTGTTGAGAAGAGCTCACAGCAGAAGAGCTCCAAAATAAGGGCCAAGGATCATCATGAAAAATGGAAATGGAGAGATTTGGGCAGGGACAGAGAAGCGACACCTGATGGCCCAAATTTTGCCAGTCAATCTATAAATCACAAAATCATTTAGGTTGCAAAAGACCTCCAAGATCATCAAGTGTAATCTGTGACCCATCACGACCTTGTCACCAGCCCAGAGCATTGAGTGCCATGTCCAGGCCTTTCCTGGACACCTCCAGAGACGGGGACTCCAAACCTCCCTGGGCAGCCCCTTCCAATGCCTGACCACCCTTTCCATGGAGAAATTCCTCCTGGTGTCCAACCTGAACCTCCCCTGGCACAGCTTGAGGCCGTTCCCTCTCATCCTGTCCCTGTTCCCCGGGAGCCGAGCCCGACCTCCCCGGCTGCCCCCTCCTGTCAGGGAGTTGTGGAGACCCAGAAGGTCCCCCCGAGCCTCCTTTTCTCCAGACCGAACAATCCCAAAAGCTGAAGGCCCGCGTGTGGTTTCTGCCACTTCCCCAGCTGCCACATGAAGGCTGACTTTCTGCAAGGAGTCTTTTTACTGCCATCACAGACTGGTTCCTGGGCTCGTCTGCCAGTCTGACCCTGCAGGATCCGATGTTCTTAAATGGCCCGGGCACAATTTATGTGCAGCCGTTCCGGAGCGCGTGGACGCACTGTAAAACATGGAACGGCAGGAAAAGCTCGCTCCACATCCACAAGGAGAAAACTGACACCGTAAGTCAACATCCAGTTGGCTGGGGGAGAAAGGGAGATGACACACACATGCATATAAATGGATGAGATCACAGCCTCAGCCCCAGCTCTAAAGCAATCGAGTGAGACTTGCCCTTAATATTCTTAAAACGTTTTTATTTTTGAACTATAAGACGTGAAAGTGCCCCATTTTTCACCGGCTGAAGCCAAACTTGAAATAACAAAACCGTCCTAAGTAGTTAACAGGCTACAAAACTGCCCCTGATTTCCAGGCAGCACTGCAGACTTGCAGAGTAACACTGTGTACCCATTAACTCCAAGTCCACAGTTTGGCCAGAATTTGTTTTGCTGCATTACAGCCAAATCACTTTTTGTGTCTGTCTTCCTCCTACGTGGGATTGCCTGAGCAGAACAGGATGCCAACGCTGAAAGCACTGAGTGTCTCAGACGTTACCATCTCTGATTAAGAAGGCCCTTTTATTGCAGGATCACTTAGACTTTACAGATAACTGTTGCTGCATTGAGATGAAGTTACTGGCAGGAAAAGCTTACGGCAACTCAGGCAACAGCAACCAGAATATTAAGACTCCCCAAGTGAGCTATTTCAGAAGTCCAGCACAGAAATTATTTTCCTAATATCCATTTTTTGCTGAAAATCAGGTTGACTCTTTCTTGTCCTCCTCACAGAAGATGAGAAAACTTCGTATTCCACATTTCCCTACAAGTAAATTCCACGTTGGGTTTGCACAACTCTTGGCAAGTGGGGTGGGTTTTTGAAAGGTTCACTTTTAAAGGTCCCTGCCCTTCCCTCCCACTGTAAGAATCCTCTCAGAACTCATCTCCCCATCCTTTTACTGCCACATTCTCAGCTTCTGCACGAAATTCACATCTTGTTTCCAGTCCTGCTCCTGCCCCACATTCCCATCCCGTTTTGGTTTGCTCGTCCCGCTGAGCAAGAGGAAGCATGTGCTCCAGCTGGGCAGGAGCTGGATCTACACGGGCTGATGCACAGGGATCAAAGACTGCAGATCCCACATCCACATCTTTGAGGCACCAGACACAAAACAGCACCAAGAATCAAGAGTTTCACAGCAATGGGCAAGAAACCCTCATTTTTTATCAAGGCTGGAACATATCCTGAAGGACAGCCTTTCCACTCCATTTTACATCTACCACTCCCTGTGTTACGAGTTTGGGGAAACAGCTCTCACCACTTAATTTCCCTTTACCATCTGACATTTCTATTCCATCTCAACTTGTTTTTATCCCAGATGGGTATTCCAATATACAAACCATCTCAGTTAGTTGTATCAGCCACCAACATGATTTGTAGTCAGATATAGGTGGAATTTTTTGATTCAGAATTAAAAATCTAATGTAGGATGTGGGACAGAAGCACCCTAAGGTGTAAGGTCATATGGACCATCAACCTCCCCCTTCCAGTTTTACAGATCTGGTTTGCATTCATATAAAGGCTCTTTTTCCTCATCAGAAAAAAATTAAGTGTTTTCTAACTTATTAAGCAGAACTTAACATCTGCAAGAACCTGGTTCATGCATCGCTTTGTCACTTCCAGCAGCAGCCAATTGAGCGATGGCAGGGACAGCTATTTATCACCCCATCACCAAGGAACACAAACAGCAGCAAATGAATGACCTGACAGTACAGAACTCAAGTGAAACTGAGAGTGACAAAACGTTGGGACCTCACTTTTGCCCTGATTTACAGCGCAGCACATTCAGTGGAGCGCTGGTTCATCAACACGGGGAGGGCGTTTGTTTTAAAGTAGTACAAAAGTCAAAAAGTACATTTTAAATAATTAATTATAATTTTTTTTTGGTGGGGGGGAGCATTTTTTCCCCAAATGCTGACAACTTTCAGCAGAGGCCCTGCACTCCAAGCAGCACCACAGGTTCGATACTGTTGAAGATGGGAATGATCAGCTTCATCTCAAACTGTTGCCTTTTATTCTAAACATAAATATTTACACAGTGCTGAGAATGCAGAGTAATAAGCAAAGAGTTAATTACCAAAGGATTTAAGGTGCACTTTAAGAGTTGAGACAAAGCTACCATCATCCCATCAATGTTAACGAAGTGTAGTAGAGAATCTAAACAGAGCAGAATCTCTTGTCTGTGCTTATTCAATCTCCACTGTAGCTGCTCTTAGGCTGCAGTAAATCTTGTGGCCCAGGAACAAAAAAATACAAGTGTGAAAGAGTTTTGGTTTTAATCACAAGAACATAGAGCAGCGTCTGCCTGCCTCGTTAGCTTGGGGAATTTAAACAGTGACCAAACCACTTGAACCCATCTGCAAGACACAGTCCACGCTCCAATTAAAAAAATCTGTTGCTGAAGTGCTTCAGAGAGGAAATAAGAAATTCAATATGTATTCTATAGCTTAGTGCATTTTTCACCTTGACTATCAAACCAGGATTGCATTCACCATCAAAAAAAAATACTAGGAAACTACATGAATTCATATTAGAATTCATAAGGGAAGACGTAAAGAAAAGGGTTTGAATTTTATTTTTATTGACTTTTTTAAAAGTTACATTAAAATTTTGATCAAGTACTCCAGAACAAACTTAGTACAGTGTTATTTAAAATTACACGGAAAATATTTAGCAGCATTAGCTATTGCTGTGTTTTGGGAGGCAAAGAAGGAAGGGAAATGAATCCCAGTCCTGGCTGGTGAAAACGACAGCAGAAGCACTGGGAAGGAGAGTCAAGCACTAAAGCACTTTTGCCCTCTTTGGCAGATATAAGGAATAATTTGTTCATTTATAAATAAAAACATTACAGAATTTAAATGAGGATTTGTTGAATTACATACCTGCTTCAGGACACATTCCTACCCCACTTCCCCTACCAGCTAAGCATTCCTAGTCCTGCCCAAAGAAAGAAATCAAGGAATTAACTTGAGAGCTGTACCTGTTTGCAAATAAACACGCTTCAAATAGTTACCAGCCAATGAAAATCAACCTGTCTTTAGGAAAATAATGAAAGTACAATCCCAAAACAAGATTAAAATCAATGATTTAAATCAAAGCTTCCCTCCTGCTGATGTAAATCAAAGTGATTTAAATCACCAGTTTCGATCAATTCACTCATTTGCATACATTGATCGTTTATCCCTTAAAATGTCATCTAGGGGCCAAAGTTAGCTGGGTATTTCTCTAAATCTCAATTCAGCTGGCATAAATAAAGCTTTTGTGTTCTTATTTAAAAATTTATAAAATTCCCTATCAGCTCTACCATTTCCATTCCCGATGCCTAATGATCTTTGGGCAGCCGAAGTGGTTTAAAAGATGAACGGATGCAATTCCGCAGTAATCCCGAGAACAAGCGGAGCCACATCCCACTGACAGGGCTCTGGAGACGTCCTGCCCATCACCAAACACGCAAACATGCTGATGGGACAAACAAGTGTTTACAAGATCCCTCAGCCCATCAATTCCCTTTAATACAGTTGGGTAGCTAGGGCTTATTGATCTATGGTGGTAAATTTTCACAGCAGGCTCTTTTCCTGCATTGATCACGGGAGCAAGGCAGGGATTAACACGGCACAGGAGCTCCTTCATTCCAGGAAAAGTGCCTTTGCAAAGGTTACCCAGACCCTACGGCTGCCCCGGGATCCCTGGAAGTGTCCAAGGCCAGGTCGGACAGGCCTTGGAGCAACTTAGGATAGTGGAAGGTATCCCTGCCCATCGCAGGGAGTAGAACTAGATGAGCTTTAAGGTCCCTCCAACCCAAACCATTCCATATAATTCTATTCATCTCATGAAAACTGGGTTTTCCTCCCAGTTCTCTCTGGCTTGTTTTAGTCTTTCCTACAAAAACTATTTTTGATTTGTTCAATCCTTCACAGTTACCATCATTTTTGTCTCACTTCCTTCGCCCTCAGACTCTTCACCTGAATTTTCCAGTGATTCTGATACTGTCCAAACCCTTTAAAATACCAACTCTTCTCCATGGTTCCACCTTCTCTCCCGCAGCTTCTGCTTCAAGGTACAACAAGGAAAGGAAACAATGGAGCAACTGGAGGGAGGTGAGAGCACAAAGGATGGCAGGATGATACAGACTGAAGTCAGTTACTGTGAGGGTGGGGAGGCCCTGGCACAGGCTGCCCAGAGAAGCTGTGGCTGCCCCTGGATCCCTGGAAGCGCCCAAGGCCAGGCTGGACGGGGCTTGGAGCAACGTGGGACACTGGAAGGTGTCCCTGCCCACGGCAGGGAAGCTGGAATGGGATGAGTTTTAGGGTCCCTTCCAACCCAAATCTTCTGGGATTCTATGAATTTTCAAGCGCATGAATCTACTAAGAATTCAAACAATGCTCTGGTAGCACAACATTTTATGCAAATAACAGCTCTCAAAAGCAAAGAATAACCACTGAGTGCTTTTACCTATTTTATTGGCATACACAAAAACACGACTGTCTCGAGTACCAAGCAGGTTTTTTTAAAAGCAAACATTTTAAGGCAACAGCACAAAGCCAATAACTGTATCCTGGTCACTTTGATCCAATTACAATACATTTTAAAGTATTACAGTACTTTAAAGATTAAATAGTGCTGCAGCTTCTCCATCTAAAGTTACCCTGCTGGAAAGTTCCTGGTTAGAGAACGTCCGGCCTCGACTGCGTGAGCTTTTCCACTTGGGAGATTCAAAGTGGATTTAGGAGGATTACCAGCATACTTCAGCATTTTCAGGATCAGAGCTTAAATGGTATCTCCGACACACATGTGGGACAAAAAACCAGTGGAGCAAAAAGAAATCTGCTCCTAAGAAAACTAGGAAGCTATCGATCCTAAGTAGCTTTATGCTTTTGACTTCAAACTAAGAGAGAAGGAATGAAAACAAATACTCTGTGTTTTAGTAGAAGAGTTTTATCAAAATCCGTGTATTTATAATCTATTCAGTTATTACTAACTGGTAAATAAAACAAAATATGTAACAGGAAAAGACATTTTTAGATTACAAAACTCAGATCATAATAAAGGCTCTTAATTGTTCAGGACTGAACAAAAAACGCAAACTTCATAAATAAGAAATTATAATGCTGACCTAAAATATCCTTGCTGGACAAACCACCAAAAAACCCCGACCTCAAATCCCTGTGTGTAGCAGACAGCATTGCTCCCATTTTTAAAAAGCAGATGGAGCTTAGCTCCCTTCAGGAGAGCAAACAGTCCAGACCTAAGGAACAGGAAAAGTTAATATCCCAAAAAGAGAGCAGAAGCTCTCAGAAGCTGTGTACAGACATTTCCTGCCTCAAGATCTTAAAAATTCACTCCCCGGTGCACTCAGAAAACTGGAGTTGTCATAAACTGATGCCCAGATTTGTTTCCCAACCCTTTTTTTTTCTTGTTAAACTGCTCACAATTTATTTTTAACTACTGCACAGAAGCTGCATCTGTTGAGGATGCTCTTTTTGCAAGCAGAGCTCCTGCTCAAGAGACTGCAGGGAGACTTGCCTGCCTTGCCTTCAGCAGAGTTAAAGCATTTCTGAGTAAGAAATGGTTCTTCTACACAGTAATTCTGATTTTAACCTTTACAGCTCTGCCACCTACCCAGGTCCCACTGCTTTGTCAGGAAAAGGACGTGCCCAGAGAAGCTGCCTCATCCCTGGCAGTGTCCAAGGCCAGGCTGGACAGGGCTCGGAGCAAACTGGGAGAGTGGAAGGTGTCCCTGCCCATGGCAAAGGGTGGACTTTAAGGTCCCTTCCCACCCAAACCACCCCATGATTCCATGATTCCGTACTGCTGCCGTCTCCAATGTCTCACGTGAGCTCAAAAGAAGGATTTAGAAGTAGATGGTCTATGTTTAACTCGCATTTAGTGCCTTTAAAAGTTAAAGGAGTGCAACGAATGATGCCAGGACAAGCATTATCTACAAAGATAAACGAGCTCAAAATAGCCAGCAGAGCCCCGTCAGCCAGCGAGCACCGGCCATGGATGTGGATCCTGCAGCAGGAGCAATTTAGGAAGTTCCTTCCCAGCAATCTTCCAGAGACTCATCTTAAAAACTCTGGAGCAGGAACAACAAAGAAGTCAAACCAAATCCTATCACTGAAACAGCTGAGGGCCTTCACGCAGACATTACATTAAGAGCTCACTCCTAGCGTGTTACTTCAGTTATTTTTGAAGTCCAGACATGCCACGAACACACGTTCTCAGTTACAGGGCCTTTGCCCCCATGGAAACATCCCTGGAATAGACTCAAAGCTGGGCAATACCCAGAGCGTGAGTGCCCAGCAGGGGACATTTCCTCTCTGCAGCTCCAGGACAGCACCACCTGTCTCTGTGAGGGTGGCGAGGCCCTGGCTCAGGCTGCCCAGGGAGGTTTTAGGGACTCCCCATCCCTGGAAGTGTTCTAGGCCAGGCTGGACAGGGCTGGAGCCCCTCTGACCTGGAGCCAGCCTGGGACAGCTGGGGGTGTTCACCTGGAGAAGAGAAGGCTCCAGGAAGANTGAGGCCCTGGCACAGGGTGCCCAGAGAAGCTGTGGCTGCCTCTGGATCCCTGGAAGTGTCCAAGGCCAGGCTGGACGGGGCTTGGAGCAACCTGGGATAGTGGAAGGTGTCCCTGCCCACGGCAGGGGTGGGACAGGATGTGCTTTAAGGTCCCTTCCACCCCAAACCACTCTGTGATTCCATAACTCTATGATTTCCTTGTCTTTGGTTCCTCATCCCACTGAAAGGCTGATCTCAGAGGAGCACCCCAATTTGGGATATGAGGTCCTAGAGCAGACACAGCAGTGCTGGGCTGTGTGTACACGAATCCCCAGCCAGCAGCACGATGCCAATCCCACATCCGGCTAAAGGACGCCCACGGAGCAGGGCTGGGGCTGCCGCCACACGTGCCCTTGACTTCACAAACACAGCTGCAATACTCACAAGCAAAGGTGCATCTGCATCACTGCAGAGTCATGCAGTTTAAAAATAAAAGCTCGAAAATTACTTTCTAATTTCAAATAATTTAAATTAGAAAAACGATTTAAGATGCGTATTTTGCAAAAATTTTCCAAGGGAGAAGAATCTCAAGCCAGTGAAGCAGTGGAAGTCACTCGGTAAAAGCACTGGGAACCAGTGTCTGATGAAGTGCCAACCCATCTTTCAAGCAGAATCCTTGTCTGCAAGTACAAAAGAACAAACATTTTCTTTTTACTTTGCTTATTTAGCTCAGTTCAATGACTGCTGCTTTCAAAGTTGAGAAATCAGCTGGGAATTCAGAAAGCAGGAAAAACAGTTTCTCGCTTTTAAATGAGGAATAAAAATAAGGTAAGTTGATGAGCTCTGCCAGTTCTATGGTTTTGAAGGACAAGGTAACCAGAAATTACGTGAAATTTAGCTTAGCAAGACTCGCTGTATTTAATAAATGTATTTGGGAAGAAAAGCTGTATTTTGACAGAAGTGTAACCCAGCCTTAATATCAAGTAAAACTGCACTTTGAATTGAATTAGTTTCCATCCAAATGGAGCTTGACATGATTTTAAATAGGAATCAGCTGGGAAATATGCAGGATTAACCATGTTCTAATTCAGCATGTAATAAATGTATAGGAAGCGATGTAATTGCTCAGGTTCCATCCTGACACCTGCTACAAAACCCTGAAGTTCTCAGCAGAGCCCAAGAAATACAAGTGCAAAACAAAAGTAAGGATCAATTACTGATACCAAAGTTTCCTGCCTGATCTTTAAACCACTTTGACTCGCATCAATTCACGCGCTGCAGTGTTAACTTTGTACAGCCCCCCACCCTCTGAAGCCACACTCAGGTCCATGCAGCATCCATGGGATGCATTTATTGGAGGAAGAGAACTTCTGGGATGGATTTCATGGATCTTACCTATCTGGGAGACTGACCTGCTTCTGCCCTGAGCAGCTAAGGGAAGGGGAGCGAAGGAAATTCTAGGAGAAAACAACAGGACAACCAGAGGAATTTGGGCCTCACTGTTCGAAGTGAGAAATTCAAGTAAACAAATGCATCATTCCTTTAGGAAGAAACATGCAAATTAAAATCAAACCACCTTTTGCTGCCACCTTCTAAAAATATGAACTGGAAGGGGTTGGCCATGAGTTTTGTGTCACATAGAATATAAAGGAAACATTCCAACAGCTGTAATAAGTTGTTTAGAAATTATTAAACTGTTTTGAGCAAGCAGAGTTGGTCACTCCCGCACTAGGAAGCTGCAAAAGCAATGTCAAGAAATTTAGGGGGCAATTTACTGGCTGTCAAGAAGTAGAGAAGGTTTTAGTCTAAACGAGGAATAAGGCAATTGATGGAATTTCCTATCAGATCTTTTCGAGACACCAAGATAAGACATCAACACTATCATAAGCCAAGGCCAGAGCTTTCCAACAGCCTCACTGGCAAACTCAAAGACGATGAAAAACTTGAGTTTTTCAGACAGAAGAGCTGTTTAAGAGAGTTTTATTTTAAAACAAAGGACCGGTAATGTGCAACCTTTCCGTGCATATCTGACTAAATATGAAGCAGCCTTGAGGAGAAGGACCTGGGGGTGCTGGTGGATGAGAGGCTGGACATGCCCCATCCCTGTGCACTCACATTCCAGAACTCCCCCATGCCCTGGGCTGATCCCCCAGCACGGGCAGCAGGGGAGGGGGGGATTCTGCCCCTCTGCCCTGCTCAGGTGAGACCCCACCCGCAGAGCTGCCCCAGCCCTGGGGTCCAAGAGCAGAAGGACATGGAGCTGCTGGAGAGAGTCCAGAGGAGGCCACAAAGATGTTCCAAGGGCTGGAGCCCCTCTGGAGCTCTGGAGCCAGGCTGGGAGAGCTGGGGGTGTTCACCTGGAGAAGAGAAGGATCCAGGGAGACCTCAGAGCCCCTGCCAGGGCCTAAAGGGGCTCCAGGAGAGCTGGAGACGGACTTGGGGCCAGGGCTGGAGGAACAAGCCACAGGGAAGGGCTTCCCACTGCCAGAGGGCAGGGATAGATGGGATATTGGGAAGGAATTCTTGGCTGTGAGGGTGGGGAGGCCCTGGCACAGGTGAAGCTGTGGCTGCCCCAGGATCCCTGGGAGTGTCCAAGGCCAGGCTGGACAGAGCAATCTCAGATAGCGGAAGGCGTCCTCTCTGCCCACGGCAGCGGGTAGAGTGGAACAAATTCCCACCCATCCCATGATTCCACAACCTTGCACAGCTGAACACCACAGCACTGCTTCCCAAGAGCCACATTTGCTGGGACACGGAGCAGGCAATGGGGCTTGAGCACATCCCACGGTATCCCAGGACTGGAATGGCCTGGGAGAACTGGAGCACTGCATTTGCTGCGCGAAGCATTTGCAGGGTATTTTCAGGGATGTTCTCCAATGGCCTTGTCTACACAAATTGGAAGGATTAAACCAGACCTCAGAGCAATTTAAATAAATCTGCACAAGCCGAGTGTCACTGAGAGCCTCACAGCGCTTCATCTGAAATTGGTTCCCTATCAGCTCAAATTTGTGTCTCCACACGTAGGAGCCCTGCTGAGCACAGGAGGCAACACCCACAAATTGACCTCTAACCACTGCCATGCACAGAAGTAAAAGTGATTTATACCTGGTTGTAATTTCACCCACTGTAAGGTGTGTATATATATATATATAAGTAAACACAAATGTTATGTACATACAAACGCATTTGCGTGTATATAAAATATATCCAAATACAGGAAAAGAAGCCACCCACTTGTGCTCCAAATCTCTAAGCTTCTCCCAGCCATTCCATACACCTCACAACCAAAGCCAGACCTACTTTATGTTTTTATAAAGTCTGCAACTAAACCTTAAAATAAATAAATAATAAAAGGTCATAATTCATCATCCTGACATCAAATCAGCAGATTGGGACTCCAGTATATCAGAGTGATGGATATAGACTTGTTTTAAGGATGGTTTAGTCTGCATTATGCCAGAACATTTATTGTTGCCTTTAAGACTGTTTCCTTTCCAAGATGTTTCAAATAAAAGCAACAGTCTTCTTCTCCCTTAACTGCCTGAGAATCCACTACTCAGCAAAAAGAATTTTCCCCAAAAAATCCTGACTAGGGAAGCAACAGGACAGTAAAAGCTAGAAAACACAATTTCTTGTTTTTCCTCATTTTCTCTTGCTTGCCAGGTGATCTAATAACCACTCGCTGATGGATATCAAGATTTCAGCCTCTCTAAGGCAAAAACCCTTCCTAATAAATGCCCAACCACCAGGAAATCTCTCCATCCATCGCTTATCACGGCCGACGTTGCCCTTTGCCACAGAGGCAGGATGCTGGAGCACCACTGCCCTGGCCCCCACTGTCCCACAGGGGACCACAACCAGTCCTCCCAGTCCATCCAGTCCAGCTTCCCCCTGCTCCCTGTGACCCACACCTGCCCTCCTGCCATTCTCGCTCTACTTTTCACGGGGTGAGATAAAAAAAGCTGGTTTATCTCTCTAACCATAACCTCTGATCTCGTATCACACGCTGTTCAATAAATGAATACACATTTCCAGTTATAAGTCCTATATATACATACATACACATATTTCCAACAGCAGAGCACACTGGAAACTATTCACTCTCACCTCAACCTCTGCTGGTGGTAAAACACATCAACTTTACAGGCAGTCCAGTGCAGGAAGATGCATACAAAGAGGCCTGACTACAACCTCAGCTCTCCTGTCCCCCTTGGCTGCTAAGTACAACTTCTTCCCTTTGCCTTGGGCCAAGATCACATTTCTTAACCTTAAAAAAAAAGTCCAACTTTTTGCAAACACCCTGTATCCCACTAACACTACAAGACACAGCAGAGTCATAAAACCACTGACATGTTCACCGGAACATTTTCTTAATTACAAATATTGATAAAAACCTGCATCGCTTCTGCTTCTCAGACAATCCCAGCGACACTGACAGTGCTTGAGAACGTGCCCCGGAGACAGAACATTCACATTTGCTGCAATTATTTCAGGGACCTTCATCTAATACCTGATAGTACACGAAGAGACAGCAAGTCAGTACCACCACTATGGAAACTTGCTGCTTGATCCAGATCTGAACAAGACCTCCTCGGGTCTGATTTTGGTTGTAAATGGAGCTTTGCAAGCACAAGTGGGAATCAATTTGGAAAAGAGGAAAAAATGTAAAGGAATACATTATCACTTCTACCTGCTTCCCTTGCTCCCCCTGCCCCCATCATAGTTTTACAACCCTTCTTTGAGGCTGCTTAGGCAAGCAGACAAGCCAGGAGGGAGAGGAGATGAAAAGCCCCAGCAAAGGGAGGAGAAGTGACTGCCAGTTCTGCCAATACAGTGTTGGGGAATTATGTGTTCTAGGAACTTTCCCCACCTTTCAGGTTGCTCCGACCACTTCTTTCCTTGCAGCAGAACCGAATCAAATCTTTGTGAGTTAAAAGGGTCCAGGAAGCTGTTCACAGACCTGGGGGGATTTATTCTTCAAATGAAAAAAAGATACCAAACCCCACAAACCACCCACATTACAGCAACCCTAGGTCTGCCTGCACCCCTCTTGCGAGAGCAGTGTTGCATATTCTTCATTGTATTTATAAATAGGGCTGGCTTTATCATGTCACAGGCTGTCATTCACACTGACTTCTCTTTCTCTCAGCTCACGCACAGGAGCTCCCTGCCCTGAGTTTGTAAATACAGATCTGCACACACAGGAATATGTGCACTATGAGGCCATAATTCCACCGGGGAGAAAGCGTGAAAGGAACCCCAGGTAATGGAATTGTTTGTACATATTCACACAAATAATCTTAGCCCTTGTCCTGACATTAATATAAGAACACAAGTCTTACGGAGCTTGAAATCTTCCCCTGGAGAAACAACTTTGCAAAAGCAATGGAAGAAAGCACACTGTGTAGAAAAGGCTGTTTGTAGCTTTCCTTGCTATTTAAACCAGGTTGATTAATCTTTAAGATCCAGCAGCTTTTCAGATTTTTGCCTTCCCTCCCTTATTCCACAGCCTTTTTATCAGTGCTTTAAAGTAGCAGCGCACCAAGGGCTCAGCCACACCCAGGACCGCGCACACAAACCCCGCCAAGCGCAAAAGCAGCGGCTCATGTGAGAGCTCACAGACCACCAGGCAGCCGGGGACACGGGGCAGAAGGGGGATACAAGGAATACAAACCAAAAAAGAGCTGGAATGTGCGAATCTGTCAGAGATCATTGACTACAGCAACCACAGCCTGCAGGAACCATGGCAGGATACCAGGATCCAGCCTCAAGCTGTGCCAGGGGAGGGTCAGGCTGGACACCAGGAAGAACTTCCTCATGGAAAGGGAGGTCGGGCATTGGGAGGCACTGCCCAGGGAGGTTTGGAAGCGTTCAAGGAACGCCTGGACGTGGCACTCAGTGCTCTGGGTGACAAGGTGAGGATCAGTCACAGCTCAGACTCGATCTCTTTGGTCTTTTCCAACCTTCATGATTCTGTGGTTTTAGCTTTTCCAGCTGTCTTCTCCAACTGGAACCATCAGGATTCACATCTAAGCTTTCACTTTGAAAATGAGATCGTAGGTCCTGGTAAAATTTGAGACTGACAACAAATACATTCTCAAAGCTGACGTATTAAGAAAACCCCCACCCTATAAATTTGATAAAAGATGCTAATATTGACAGCTTGCTTTCATATGCAGCAAGGTGGGAATGGAGGGCAAGAAGAAGATACTCAAAGAAGAAATATGAATGAACAGAAGGCATTTATAAGGAGTCTGGTACCTGGAGTGTGGCACAAAAGCCAAGGCACCCCCTTCCTGAAACCTCTGGTAGCCTAAAGCCCTGACTGTGAGGCTTTGCTCCACCCCATAAGGTTAAATATCTCTTTAAAAAGTTTTCAGGTCTGGCCTTTAAGAAGTGAAAGGTAGTCCAAGGAAGTCCTTCAGCACACCAGTGGGAAACCTGGGTAATGTGGAACACAAAAA
Source organism: Dryoscopus gambensis (assembly GCA_013389985.1). Taxonomy (NCBI): domain Eukaryota; kingdom Metazoa; phylum Chordata; class Aves; order Passeriformes; family Malaconotidae; genus Dryoscopus; species Dryoscopus gambensis. Next base: position 250,595 of record WEIT01006665.1, read on the forward strand.
AAAAGCTGTAACAAAACCTCAGTATGAAGCACAGTACAGAAGATTTCAACTAGGAAACAAATCAAATACAGCACCTCAGAAGAAATCTTCCTTTTCCTAAGTTAGTTGGGAGATATGGAATGAAGAGAGAGAATCAGACCACCATTACTCAGTGAGTTTTCCACCTCCTCTAACTGCACCATGCAAAGGTGTTTGCCTTTGCTAGAACAAAAAATCCTGCATGAACCATATAGATGCAATGCATATGTTGCACAAAACCAAGTTTACATAATAAAGAGAATATATATTTGCTTTGATCTCGAGCTGCCCCATAAATTTTTAATAACAGCTGTAAAACAGAAATCTTTGGCTAGAAATCCTCAGCAGCAATGAAATTTAAGCTCCCTACTCATTACAGGTTAAGAAAACCCATTTCCAATCCATTCCTTGTAGAACTGTTACCAGCTTCTCACAAGGAGAAATGCAAATGTCATTCACAGCCATTTATTTGTAGATTATTCTCTTCAGCCTGGCTCTCTCCAAAACAGAGGGATAAGGGACTATTCCATCTGGTTTGTCATCTTTGGTCCTATTAGCAGAGGCATTGCTAAATTCAGATATCACAATCCTCTCATTTTATATTTCACTGGAAGGATGCCTCAATCTGTTTTTTTTTTCTCTACAGAGAAACTGTTAAACCAAAAGTACTAAAAAAATAACTTCTCTACGATGCACCACAAATAGATTACAGTTTCTAGTTCAAGTGCAAAGGGACAAAGAAACCAAAATCTTTTTATATGCAGACATTAAAGTAAAAGCAGGAAACAGACTTAACATCTGGCAAAAAAACATTAACCCTTGTGCTTTCGGTGATGCAACTCACAGAACTTCCTTCGCTGTCAGCTCCTTCCCCCCCACTACAGAATCACCACTACTGTACAGCACTTGAAACAGTGTTCACACACCCCCTATAAAAAAATAACCTTTTAGGTAAATTAGGAGGCTCCAAAAGGTGCAATTATCAAATATATTATCTAGGGGGAAAAAATTACAATAAAATAAATATGAAATTCCTTCTTCAAGTCTTACCTATATCACTGCACGCAAGGAAAGTCTCACACAGAGGCATTTTTTAGGAGGAAGATTTTGAGAGAACAGTATTTAAAGCCAGTATTTGGGGGTAGCAAGAGGACAGATGATTACAGTGCTGTATGATAAGAAGAGAAAGAGCGAGCTAATGGGATATAAAACTGCATACACTGGAGACAGCTTTACAAGTTAGAGAAATGACAGGCAAATAGCAATCACACCACACCAAAAAGGCACTGACAAGTCAGAAAAAAACCTTCATTTTCTAAATGACAGCAGACTTAGTCCCTCTGTATGAAGAGTACACAGAGCTGGAGTTAAACAGTAACTGAGAGTCCCAGAGATGTTTGGAGAGTACCCAAAATGGAGAGAAACCAGTCCCCATCCTCCTTCCACAGGGTCTGTGCCACCCTGGACACAGCCAGGTGCGTTTTTCTGGATGCAGATCCATCAGAAATCCAAGCTGTGTCCTGCCCTCTCTCCCTGCCAGGGGTGAGGGCTTGCAGGGTCCTGCTGGCTGAGAACTTTGAACACTCCCCAAATCAATTCCAGCAAAACTATCCCAGTTGGATCAAGCACAAAATGACACAGAGGTCCATATTCTCCCAACCGATTCCATCTGAACCATGCGAGAGAGTTATTAAACAGCCCTGTCAGCACACTGATGAGGATGGGAATGGGAAGGACTCACTACCCAGCTCACAGAGTTGAAATATTGGATTTGTTCATGCTTAAGGCAGCACAGGACTGAACAGGGGTTGGAAAAAAAAAAAGACAACAAAAAGAATGAAACAAGCCAAACTAAAAAAACAGGTGACTTAAATTAGGAATTAAGGCCATTTGCTCACTGGGAGCTGATCTAACAGCACCTCCCTTCACGAGGGCTACCTGGGCTCCAGGTATGGAACACTGAACAGGGGAAAACACTGCAATGGAACACACCTGGACCTCCCTTTGGGTGGAAAAGGGGGGATACAGAGGATATGCAGAACACCTGCAGCACACGGTGAGGATGTCTGCCAGGAAGTGCTGGGGAGGGGTCAAATGTTCTAGGCTCTCCTCAGCATCCACCACTGCAAACAGCCTTGTGCCAGAGACAAAGCAAACTTCTCATCTGACCACAACAGCACACTTCTTACACCTGATTTTAACTGAACTCAGCCTCTAAGCTGAGGTTTGCAATTCTTGCATAAACATTACATTATAGCTGCCCAAAAGCAGAGGTACAAACCTGCATAGCTCTGTGGTGGTGCAGATCAGAGCCAGCTCCAGGCCAACACTTTCAGGACATACCCCCTTATTTTTGCACCACTGCTGCCCAGCAGAAAAAGAGCAGCAAAGCAGGAGCCTCACTGAATCCCCAATTTCAAAGTCTACCATGTCAAATGCCAATTAAACAATTGCCTTCTAACTCTCCCTTGTGCCAGCCACAGTGCTCAATCCAGTGAGATTCGCATGTCTTTAAGAACCACAGTAAAACACCTTAAAAGCTCCCCTTTTCAAAAATAAGGTGAGAGAGAGAACAGGGGACAGGATGAAAAGCACAAGGACGCATCTCCATGAAAATGATCAGTTTAATTTCCCTTTGCACATACCACAGAACTGCAGAGGTTGGACAGCACCTCCCCAGCTTGTCCAGTCTGACCCCCCCTAAAGTGCAATTTTCCAGTGCAACTCACTCCAAAAATAACTGTGCAGGAACACGATGATCCACCTGGATTTAGGCTGGAGCTGGGGTAATGACTGGACTACAAAAGTACATCTTCCTACGAAGCCCAGCAGTCTCAGAGCCGTGGGGCAGGGGCGGCCCAGCAGGGCGGTTCCTGAAACCTGAGAGAACGTTGCTAAATCACTTTTGCTTGGTGGCTGACTAAGGCCAAAACTGAAAAGTTGGTCAAAACTGGGTTTAAGCTAAGTTTAGAACTGGGAACTGTGAATGCAAATGGCACAGGAATGGATACAAAAGACCATCAACACCAGCAGGGAAAACAGGCAAGAGAAACTCGAGGTGCAGCACCAAAACACATAATTTGCAATTTCTCTGCTTTCTGCAAACACCAGTCACGGTCCAAAACTCTCCTCAGTGGCTGTAAGAGCACAGAGCTCATATCCAGCACGTCCAAATTAATGCAGGAGAGTTTAGGAGGTCTGCCCAAGTAATGTCTCCACACAATTACAGCTCAGAAGTCATAACCCCTCCCTTTAATATTAAAGAAAAAAGAAATCACATTTGCAGCCAAAACGTACTGATAATACTGCAATGGCAGCATGGCCCTGAGCCTGCAGCCTTCTCAGAAGTCATTCTCATCAGAAGAAAACTGAAGGATCATCCTCTTCACGCAGTGATTTGCAGGACTTTTAACACACACTGCTCACTGGAAGGCCAGCACTGCTGAATTTTGCAGGAGCGGGCAAGGGAATTTTAAGCGTTTTGATCCCATCCCTGCACAGTTTTACCTGGAAGAGATGGACAGCATAAAGCAGAGCTGGGAGGCAGCACCCAGGAGGACACCAGAGGCAAATTTCTGCCATGAAGGGTGGAGGGGAAGGCTGCTCACAGTAAATTATTTTGTCAAGTAACTGGAGGGAGGGCCAATGTCTCCTCTGGAAGGCTGACAGTAAAAGTCTGTCAGAAGCAAGAACAATGGAGAATTAATTACTCTTAAATATGAAAGGACCTAGAACTCAGTGATCTGCTAATTAAAAACAAAATATCCACAATATAGTTCCAGTTCAGTTCTTGTGAGAGCCAACAGAGAGCAATCCCACCGCCTCTTAACGTCAGTAAGAGCTTGCTTGTTTTAAGGACTCATCCCTTAAAGATACCGAAATTTAATGGAAATTGCAGATATTTAATATTCGTCTATTCCATATTCAAATATCTGAGCTCACACAAAATACACCAGAGAGTCTTCACCAACTCATTGTGTTTCAGCAGCTCTGGAAATCACTGAAAAGTAACTGGCAAACCAACTAAACTTCATTAGTGTAAAGCTGCTCCTTGAAGGCAGCTCTGGAGGGGCTCAAAGGAGTGAAGTTTTATTTTTGTTTTAGCTAGTCGTGCAGTGGGTAAGAAGCAGAAAGCAGCTCTGATGTGTGAGAAGTAGCACAGACAAGCTCTGTGACAGGGAGAAGGAAAGATAAATTGTGACTTTCTGTGAAGATGACAACACTTAAAATTAAATGTCCTCGTCTTAATTTCTGCTCCCACGTAGCCAGTGGGTTGTGCGAGGGACAGAAGGAAACTAAGGTTTCTCCAGCCTATCCTTCCCACAGTGTTTTGCAAAATAGGGAGGGAGTAGGGAGGTTTTCCAGATAATTCAGGATTCAGCTGCAGGATCCCCAGCCTTTTGTGAGAAGCCCTCTCCTCACAACGTGTACAAGCCGTCCATCAAAGGATCCACAAAAACCAAAAAAAAATTCCAGAATCATTTAGGTTGGAAAAGACCTCTGAGATCATCGAGTCCAACCTGTGACCGATCCCCACCTTGTCCCCAGCCCAGAGCGTTCCTTGGACACCTCCAGGGATGGGGACTCCAAACCAATTCCCTTCCAATGTCTGACCACCCTTTCCATGACGAAATTCTTCCTGATATTGGAAATGCTGGACAAATAGCGATCTCGAAACACAAAGCAGAATGATAGGTTTTTTAAATCCACCCTCCCCAAGCGTGGTGTCTCAGTGTGGGCTGAAGGGAGGCAGCTCCCACAATTTTAAGACTTGGAATATCCCAATTCAGAAAAGGTACCCACATCCTTTGCTCCAAGCACTGGACAGCAGCAATTCCTTTAGAGACAGAGGAGATGGCCACGACAACTCCATGGTCACTGTCTCCCTTTTACCTGCCAGCTCACGAGTCAGACACCTCCAAATTAAGAGGGATATTTATTGAGGGACAATCACTGAGCCTTTCCCTGAGCCACAGACACCTCAGAGTGACCAACACCACCCTGAACAGCACTGGATACCCCGTGGTCGGGGCTTATTTCTTCCCTTAAAGCTTTCATTTTCCACTAAATTAAAACAAAAACCTGGAGCTTCATCCTCTAGCCAGGCAAGGGCCTAGAGAGCAGCATACCTGCATTCCAGTCTCCACCCTGGGTTATTAGCCAGACTGTTTATAAAACAATTTTAAAATGCCAGCTTTTATGTATTACAGTTTTATTAATCTTGAATGATACATCCTAGGTGCAGGACGCATAAAAGGGTTACAGAAACATGGTTTGCATTTTAAAATGCTTTAGTGAAAACAAATGAATTCTCTTTATTAAATGAATTGAACCTTGCTGTGTCCTCCGCGGAAAGATTTCAGTATTAGTGAATCTCCTCCCTCATTGTTCTTTTTTCCACCTTATGTTAGGGGAGGAGAACAAGTATTTCAGCATTTACAGCTCCCAAACGGTTTCTCAGTTTTGAATTAAATAGGCTGTGATATGATCTATCTGAATACACAGAAATAAAGGCAATATGCTCTATGCACATGCAGAAGAGGTTACTTCTGTCAAAAACCAGGTTTAGTGCTTCATCAGACTCTGGTTCCATGTGCTCGGCCAAGAGTGACAACCTCCACTCCACTGGTTTGACTTGACTTGAGATAGAGGCAGTAAAAATACAATGCCCAGGTTCTGCTGGGGTCCATTACAAGAAACAGAGGCATTACAGCAAAAGGCTTAGGCTTTAGAAAAAGGCATTTATCTATTTTAATCTATTTAAATAGAAAACATTTTTTAACAGGAAACCAAATTTTGAATTCGGGTTATAAACTCAAGTTTAGGTGTAATTACAAAGAGAAGGTAGAGATGCTTCATTGCGGGTTTTATCAGCCAACTTAGCCAACAATCAGCTTTTATTCTTATCAAAGATACAGATGCTCCCATTTGCCATTAAACAGATCTGTTTCCCACAAACTGGACACAGCCTCCAGGCTCCAGATAAGCAGGGAATCTGGCCTTCTAGCATCCAGAGTACAGGAATTTTAACACCTTCCTGGGGCAGCATTTAAATTGGTCATTACTGTCACCAAATACAATCCAAATGGACTGTCCCAAACCTCTCTGGAAGCAGAGACTCTTTTCTGCTTGTTCAGTGTTTAACACCCTGGAGACCCAGCTCCAGCAATGCTCTCAAACTGCAGCCACTTTCATCTTCATTTTAACTATTTTATGAGTCATTCAGACGCCAAGGTAACCCACCTAAGCAATCAAATACAACGACTCAAAAAAGACCTGGATCCCAGTTTTACAAGCCTCAGAGGGGAAAGATGATAATACCTGAACAAGTTCCATGTTTCAAGCCCAAGGTTTTATGGAGGAAGGGGAGGTTGGAAGGGGAGAGAGAGAGAGATGATCTTTCCATAGCACTGCAATGCCACAGGAAAGCACCACGTTTAATGTAATCAAGCTCTACATTGCAGCCATATGGAAACAATTTCAGTCAATAAACAACTCCTGCAAGATGACAGCAGAGGAACAGGAAAATCAGATCTTGATTTAACCAGGAGGCAGGAGAGCTGCTGGCTGAGCTCAGAGGCTGCCATGACACGAAATATCCATGTCCACCAAAACTCCACAGCTTTGGGTCCCTATCACTTGCCTTTGACTGCCCCACCTCAGACAGCAGGAGTACAAACAGCACAGCTGCTCCCACAGCGATTCCCAGCCTCCAAGATCCTGTGCCTCAGCGCTCTCCCCTTCCTTCCCCCTTCCCAATCTCTCCTCAAAGCCTATCGCTGTGGCCAGCTTCCCACCCGATAGCCAGAAAGGAAGCAGACATCCCAAACTTCAGATACTCGCCCGACCTCTCTGCCATTTATCTGCCTGGAATTTGCAGGTTTCAAAATAGGGACTTTCTCAGGGAGCAAAGCCTTGAAAACATCCACCTTGGGGAAAAAAAAAAAAAAACCAAAGCACCACACATTTCACTTTTTCCTGTTAGCAGTATTTAAATGAGGTTTGGTTTCAAGATCCCATATTATCCAGGATCCTAAAAAGCAATGGCAAAAATACTGCCTCTCCTGCAGAAGACAACATTCCTGTGCGCTGCTGATTACAGCTGCAACACCGAGGGAGTAAAAGCTAAATCAGTTTGGGACAGGAAAAGGGAAATTCAAGGGAACAGCCAGCAAGCGAAGGCAGCTGCATTTTTAACAAAAAGCAAGAAGGCACAGTGCTATGAATAAATCAGAATTTACTTGAGTGTGACAGAGGAGTGACACCAGTATTTATGAGAATAATGCCCATAAACCGAAGGGTAATTCACGAATGTCTTCAGAAGTAGCTGCTTGTAAAGGTTGGAGGTTCATCACTTCCACGATGCCGCGGGATCTGGCAGCACAGGCACCATGACCACCCCAAAAACGCTGCCATTTTACACTTGAGGACATCCAGAAACAAAAGGCCTTGGGATGCTTCTCTTAACAACTGAAGCGCAAGACTCAAGACACACAAATACAGTAAATAAATTTAAGAGCCAGTAACTTTCTAGCGAAAGGGGAAACCACTGAGAGTACTGGGGACGGTGTTCTGTTAGACTGGGACTTGTCATATGAAGCACCTTCTAATTCACCAGCAATAAAAGATGATTCCCAGCAAATCCATTAGCAGAGAAACATTTAAATCAGCCTAAAACCCATGAACCGAAGAGGCCTTTCACCACAGGCCGGGTGGGTGCTCCTATTTTGTCAATGCTCAGCAAGGGCATGAAGCAAATCTGCAAAGCTGTAAGCTGGGTATCCATCCAAAGAACAGGAAAAGAAAAATCTGTGTTTTCCCAGTAAAGAACTACAAAAACAAGGACACTGGTAGTGCCAGTCAGCACGTTTTAGTGGCAAACGTCTTGATAAAGGACTAACTTTGTTCTTTCGAGACTGCAAATGGAGTTGAGCAGAGTCAAGCACACGCACAGAGCGTGCTCTGGTTCTGGTGGAAACCCACATCGGCTGCTCCGTATCCGAGAGCCGTCAGTCAGCCAGTTCTTAATCTACTTCCTGGGATTGCATCATGCTAATTTTTTTTTTTTTGTCACTAAATTTAAGGTCTGATGCAGTTCAACATTTTTATCACTGCAGATAAAAATCCGTGAGTGACACCAGGGCTGTAGCACAACAGGACATTATTAGGAGGAAAGGACAGCAGGAGAAATGAGGCTGAAAACCCGCCTTAAGTTAGCTCAGGAAAGCCAAACCCATCAGAATACAAAGGCTAATTTATAATCTAAAAAATGCAGACTGTAACTACTAAACGGCAGACTTTACTTGAGTAAAGAATGTCAGTGCTGGGGCAGCGAGGCTCATGAACAGGATTTCCCTATGCAAAAGGGCTCCTGGGAACCTTTTCAATGTGCAGCAAAAAGGGCTAAAGGCACCTCGGAATTTGGTATGGATCAGACACAGGCTGGAACAGGCACCGGTTTTGGCCTCCACAATGTTAAAAATAAACGGAGACCATGAAGAATCACCGGATGATCTGAGTGCGGGAGAAAATGCCTCAGAGTGAGACTTAAAAGCTCAACTCTGTTTCCTTATCTATCAAGTAACTTGATTACAGAGTGTAAGTACCTTCATGGCAAGAAAGTCCTGGATACTAAAGGGCTCTAATCTTGTCAGGAAAATCCTAACAAGAACCAGCGGCAGAACTTAGACTAATTCAAATTAGAAATCAGCCACTTATAACTACCAAGAGAAGTGATGAGCCTGAAATTACCAGTGATGGACACGCAGGGCTGGAAAGCTTTCAAATTGTTTTTAGCCAAACATCATTTACTGGTCTCAGTTTCGGAGTAAATGATTAAAATTTAAAGACCTGTGATACAAAGCATATAAAACATATCAGGGAAGGCAATTTAATTATCTGTTCTCGCCTTAAATTTTATGAATCTCCAATATGTTAACATCACTCAACTTCTGTGGACCAGGAAATTAAAGAGGGAGGAATAAGTTTTGAGTTCAGCAAGTTCCCTCTTTTTCAGACTTATCACTAAGCAGCTGGAGCTCCCAGGAAATACAAACAGGGATTCACGGACTAAGATGTCTGGAAACCACGTGTGATACAATTTAGTGGGGGAAACTCTGATCAGCTACTTACCCCTCCCACCTGCAGCAGGAAAAATTAGTATTAGCTTAAATACCTAGTTCTGATTCTGGGTAACTGCACCTCTGACACCCAGGTTTATACTCCCAAGAGCAGCAGCACTCACTACCAGCCAGCCAAGGAATCTCCACATACTTCTATAAACATAAAAGCATCTCCACAGGGCTGAAAGGATTATTTCCATATTCCACACTAGAACACGGGCAAGTCAAAAAGTTTGCCCTGCGTTATAAAATAAAACCTAGGGCAGAGCCTAGAAAGGAAATTTCAGTGCCAGGAAGAACTTCCTAACGCTCAAGCACCACTTCCATGTCAGAGCTGCTGCACACCCAGTTGCTTAAACCCCCAAACGCTGCCAGTTAAATCACAAAGAGATTTCTGGTGAAAGCTGACATTGTAATCAGAGAATCTGATCATGGCAGAGAAACTGTCCAAAGTAAAGGTCAGAATAAATATCCAAGCAGGAACAGCGCTTGTATTTGATGAAGTAACTCACTGCTTTTTGCTGCCATCAGTATTACAGTGCCACGGCAAGAACAAAAAGCAGATTCAGTGCTTGCCTCAGAGCTCAGAAGAAACGGGCAGCTCGAAATGCAGGAAATGACTATATGCTGCACTTCCCAATTGATAGGGCAAGGGCTTATCAGAAGAACAAAACTGGCTGTTCACAAGGCCACTGAAAGAGTGGCCTACACTATTGTTTCAGTGGTAGTTATCCTGCTGCTGAACTTAGAAATTCTACGGAAGTCAAAAGAAAAAAAGACTTCTTAAATATTAAGTTCAGAAGTCGGGAGAAGACCGATACCAGGAACTCAGGACAAGCAGGATTCAGCTGGGGGTAAAGCAAAACATAATTAATATAATTTTTATGCCTGGCTTGTAAATTCCTTCCTTAACCCAACGTTAAGATCTCATTTACCACCACAGCAGCGAATGGAATTCATGTAAATTTCATACAGCTTAAAAATACATCTTGTACATATGGAGAACAAAAAAAATGCCACCTCTATGCATGAAGCAGGTGTCAAAATTTGTTTCCTCAGGCTGGAAGAAACTCTTCCCTGGAAGCAACACTGCACCCGTTGGGCAAACAGAGACTGGAAGCACCTGCCAGCATTCCATGGACACACACGTGAAGTGGGATCTACGTCAAGCCGTACTGCAGAAGTGATTTAGGTGTGTTCACGTACAACCTGATGGAAGGGCTCTGCCTGGTACTAAGTTTCAGGCTGGTAATTGCACTGAAACCACGATGAAATTATGAAGTGATCGTTTCAGAGTGGAATTCTGTAGGAAAAAGTGCACTGACCGTCCACAACTCCTGGTTGGCTGCACAGGAGAGATAAAGCAGAGCACACACAGTCAGGAGCACTACGGCAGTTCCCTGTTTTAAGAGCAGACTTTAACTTCAGGCTCTGCCTGCAGCTTTGATTTAGCACTGGGAAAGGGAAATCTCCACACAGACAGGGAGAATAACCTGTTATAGATTATTTCTTTTCATTCTTAATAAAGCACATCAAAACAGTAATTGTTCAACCTGCTGGTGTCTGCATTAACAGGGGGCTGAAGCAAAACAAAAGACAAACACGCCTGTGCATTCCTGAGATAGATCTGAAGTCCAACACTGAAAATACCCTATTAAATGAAGCAGAAGAAAAGCAGCGCAAGAAAGAAGGGCATCCCTCATAGTCTTGGGAGAAAGTTTGCTTTTGACCTGATGGAGGGTGGAACATAATGGATTTAAAAGCAAGAAAAATAACTGAATAAATCAGAATGAGACATGTCGAGTCACAGAAGTCAGTGGCAAATCCTCCCATCACCATAAAATTAAAATCTCTGGACTTATATACTCTTAATGACCACATTAGATGACCAGCCAATAAATTCCTTCTAAGGTTACTGTATATCAAGATACTACAGATGGAAAGTCCAACAGATGGGGAAGAGAAACCTGCGTTGAAGCGCCACTGCCTCAGTTCGTGACCTTATGTGAGTCACTCAGCCCTTGCGCCTTGGTTTCTCCATCTGTAAAACACCAACACTTCTGTCAAGCAGTTCCGGAGATTTACAAACAAACATACAAAGCCTTGTTGTGCCATGGAACAGCAGAGGAGGGCAGTGGCTCGGCCAGACCCATCGAGTGGGAGCCACCGGAGCTGCGCTGCACCGGCCACCACGGGAGTTACGGCCATAAATCGATCAGCCCTGATGAGGTTGGGCTTTACGACGCCGTAATTGTCACAGCAGCGGCCCCAGGACTGTGACACGAGCCCTGCACTCAGCAGCGTCACACAGGGAGCCTGCACCAACAAGGAGCCTCTGCTAAACCCAACTGCAACAGCAAAGAGCAGGAGCTTCCCAAACCCAACACACTTTTTAAGGTTATCAAGGATAAAAACTTCTCCACGAGCTCATATGACCCAGGCTAACGCTGTGTGAGCATCCAGTCCAGCGGGGAAGGATATAACCGAGAGCATGTTTAAAGAAAGAAAGGTATTCACTTGAAATGTGCAGGCACAACACAAAAAGAAATGTGTTTCTCACAGCGACAAGATGAAATTTTCAGTGGGTCAGCAGCTACAAATCTGATTCTCTACTTCTGGCTGTGGACCACATGACAGCCTCAAATACATAAGAACATTTTATCTGCCAACTTGCAATGAAGACCACATAGTTAATAGTTTGCAACCTCCTTTCCCCCAGAAGATCTTCAGAGTTGAGTAATAAAATTCCTCACATGATTTCAATGAGAGGGTTCACTTGTCAGGGGCTGTTTCGAGATAGTATCATGTGTCAGGGAGGTGCTGCTCAGATCAAGTTTTCCAACCTTGTGTTTTCAAGGCTTGACTGAAAATGAAAAAAAAAAACAAACTTCAGGCGATAAAGTTTGAAACTGGAGAAAAGAGAAATAATCTCTCGATCTTATTTTCAAAATGTCAAAGTTAGCCAATTAACGAGGGGAGGAAGAAAAACTGATTAAAGCCCTGACAAACCCTTGAGATCACAGACTGATTGCGAGTTCTGCCGCAGCCTCCCTGTAGGAACCTGGGCAAGTTGATCTCTCTACACCTTGGTTTGCCACCTGCGAGACGAAAAATAGCACTTTCTTTTCATATCCTGTCATTCTTGCGTGTATTGTTCCCCAAATTAAAAGCATTTGTCAAAACACTTATCTTTAGCATTAACCCTGGGAATTGCATTCACAGCTACCACACAACCCGTTTGCATGACTGAGTGTTCAAATACAAACTCTTGGTACACTTTGCTACCCAGCCATCCTAATTTAACACGAGTCAGAAGGGAGCTGTAGTCAATACAGGAATATTAGAATGCTAAAATACAGTTTATTACTAATCTTACAAATAAAACCAGCTTTAGGGTTATGAGTTAGACCCCCACCCAAAAAAAAAAAATCAAATTCTCCTCATTATGTCCTAAAAACCCTGCTGTAATCACAGTATTGGTCTCACTGCATTGATAACCCACAAGATCATATTATCAGCATAGGTATAATTAAAGCCCAGTCCCACGAGGACATGTATGCAGAATCCAATCCCCGTTCTGTTAAAATCAGTATAACATGAAATCAACTTCGGAGACTTTGGAATCAAAGCTGCATGAAGTAGCGACAGGAGGAACAAAGGCATCTCTTTTTTTTGCAGTAAGATTCTTAAGATGACAGTATTTTGATTTCAAATTCTAAACTTTGCAGATGAAAAAGATTTGCTACAGATGCCAATGCTGTAGCCTGTCATTCTGTAATGTCCTTAAAAGCTCTGCACGGAAATCACTGTGAAGCCCAAGTTGCTTTCTTTAGAATAAAATGTGCTGTTGTTTCCTGAAAATTCATTTATTTTCTAACATATACAACCAAACATCTTCCCAGATCCCCTGGCATAAGGAACAGTTTCTCATGGTTCTGTTTCATTAATTCTCCCAATTCTCCACCCAAAGACCCAAATTTCACCCCTGCCCCACTGACACACAACACAAAAAGAGCAGTCCCAGAAGTTAACCACAGAACAATTCCTGACAGTCATGCTCAATAAAAATGCATTTTATTAAAAAGTAAATTAGTTCTAAAAATCAATGTCAGAGCCCCACTGTTTTCCCAAATCCAGACAGCAATGAAAAAACATACCAAACACTCCCATGAACCTATGGATTATCACTATAAAGTAAACACTTCATAATAATTTAGTTTTCAAAACACTGCACAGCCATGAACTTTTAATATCCCTTTTTAAGAGACCAGTAAGACTCACACAGAAACTGCCTTAAAAATAAGCTTCCTGCAGCTGACAGGGGCTACTAACTCCACGGAATTATCAGAATCAAAATGCTAGAGAGATGCACGTTGTCCAGAAAGGTCAACAAACCCAGGGAACTGCTTGAGACGTCTCAGTAAAGCAGTTCTAGAGATAACCAGGCCTCATCCGCACAGGGTTTTCTCCCAGATTTCCTTACCCCTCCTTAAAAATCCTGCCGTTTCACCTGGGGTAGCATTCCTGCAACCCAGCTGGCAGCCTGCACACCACAATGTCGTCTAGACCTGCTCAGAACAGTGGGATGACACAGGAGTAAAAATGCTGATGCCTGTTCTGGTGCTTGCACTGGTGCTAAGGGAACGAGGGGAGGAAGAGCAGGCAGCGCCGAGTGAAACACAAGTTCCTCGTTCCCAGCCTCCTGCCCAGGCTCGCCGGGTAATTCTGTCAAGCAGACAGAAAAAGTTGTGGCTGTCGCGGGGCTAAAGAATGATCTTCACATGAGGGAAAAGAATATTCCCAAACCCCCGTTTTCACATGCAGAAACAAACCTGCCCTTCCCGAGCCCGGTGCTCCCCGGACATGCAGACAACAAATGCATCCCTGCACAGACAACATTTCCCATCCCTTTCTTCCCTCTCCCCTCTCTCCATCTCAAAAGATGTTTTCTTAGCAATTTGGAAGAGAAATGGTAAAAAGGGAGATGCAAAACACAGAAATAAATTAAGTTTGCTCTCTGCTGTTGACGGATTTGGTCCTAGCGTGATGGGAGGAAAAAAAACCGTTAGGAGTGATAAATCCATATAGACCTACTCCAAACTACACCCCGCTTCCCAAGGGACGCGGTATAATGGTAAATAAATATAGATGCAGTTCCTACTAATGAGGCAGGGTACAGCAAGGCCAAAGAAAATGCAATCATCTCGGGGAAAAAACTGCACAGGACTCCTCCTCTCCCATCCATGGAGGAAATCAAACGCCAGCTGCACCATCCCAGGAAGGAAGCAGAGCCTGTACCTGATGAGCCCTGCAGAAATGAGCGAGTCATATCACGGGACCCGAGCAGGCACTTCAGGCTTTCGCCAGCCCACAGATCGTCTGCAGAGCACAGTTCCTCGCTCCGGTATTTTACGTGGCATCATTCATGCAAATTGTAGGGGTATTCTTCCCCAGTGTTTTCTTTTTTCCTTCCCTCCATCCCCACTAGTTTGAAGCAGGGGGACGTAGGTAGCAGCTCCCAGATCCGCGGTCCCTGGCCATCAGTTTAACGCTTTCCTCCCTACAAAGTTTAAATCTCCCCAGTTTTTGTTCATAAATTTTTCGAACTTAAAAGCCCCCGAATCACACTCCCAGCGTCAGCTGAACAAATTGAGACAAGACGCGACTCCACAAACATGCTTAAACCTTCATTTCCTCTTCCTTCTTCCTTCCCCACCCCCAAAAAGAACATTTTTTTTCTTGTCCCTAACACGAAGGAACTGGGGAAAAAACAGCACGTCCAACCAAGGCTTTTCCAGACCTATCGCAAAGAACAAAATGCTTCCGAAGAAGTGCTCTGCAAACATACCAAGAGACACTCCAACAACTAGGGGGGGGAAAAAAGAAAAAAAAAAAAAGAAAAAAAAAAGAAAAGAACCCATCAGACAAAACTGAGGTCGAAGAACTCGGCGGGGTCTGGCTCGGGTGTGTATTCTGCACCTAAATACACTCGCCTCTCGTTTTGTTTTAACCCTGAAGCTGAGGCAAACGCTCCAGCAGAATTCCCTGCCGCTTCCCCCGACCGCTCCTGCGGTCAAACACAGCGTTCTGCCCCAAAACCATCCCGGGCACGGGATACAAAAGCATTTACCCCCCACCCGCGTTCCCCACCTCTTCCCAAGAAGTACAAAATAAACAAGCGTCCGACACCCCACCCAAGCTCTCCTCGCACATTTCGGGAATGACTTCCCTCCGGGTCCTCCTCCTCCCCCACCCGTTCCCATGTTAAACTCTCCAGCAACCAGACACCCTTCGGGTTTCACGCCTTTGCCCTCCCCAAAAACCTCCCAAAGCCCCGGGAGCTGCCGCACATCTCGCAGCCCCAGGAGCCAGCGGGGTTTGGGGCACCCCTGACCCCCGTTCCCCGACGTCCACCGGCACAAAGCTCCCGGAAAGGAGCCCCCGGAGCCCTCGCACAGCCCCAGCCAGGGCAGAGCTCCCGGGCAGAGCGAGGGGGCTCCGTGCCCGGCTCCATCCCCGCAGGTCGGAGCGGAGCCTCCCTCCTTCCCCTGCCGTCCCCGGGGGTCGCCGGGACAGGGAGCGCCGGGGGTCGCGCCAGCCCACCCCAAAACTCGGCGGCGAACAGCATCCGAACACCCCCAAACCGCAGCACCCACCCAGGCTGAGGGGGCTCCGCGGCCGCCACTCCGTGCCCCCACACCCGGGAGACGGGAGGAATCAGAATAAATATACAAATGGCAGGAACAGCGAACCCCAAAGGTGCCCTGCCCTGCCGCTGCAGCCTCCCAGGGACACCTTCCTCCTCCTCCTCCTCCTCCTCCCCCACTCCAGGGGCACCCGNAGCAACCCCCAAAGGCCCCCTGCCCTGCCGCTGCAGCCTCCCAGCGACACCTCCCCCCTCCTCCTCCTCCTCCTCCCCCACTCCAGGGGCACCCGCGGAGCCCCCCAAAGCCGCGGCTCCAACTCTGCCGCCCGTGCTGAGGGGCTGCCCCTGCCCACCCCTGCCCGCCCCCGGCAGCCCCCCTCACGCACATCCCGCTCTCCGGCTCGGCGCGACTCCCGGCGGTGCCGGCGGAGGGG